>PVJI01012086.1:23226-53329 GCA_004026765.1 Micronycteris hirsuta | reverse complement strand
AATAAAAGCCTATCAGGGCATAGCTTGAGGCCTCTCTCTCACTATGATTGGAGAGGGGTCGCATGGTCCTAGATTTTTCCAGTCCATTATACTCCATGTGAATTTATTTACTCGCCTGCCATGGCATATGAATTCTGCGGGCCAGAATTCGTGACAGGCAAGGAAGAGTAATGGGGGGAAAATGGGGACAACTAGAGTTGAACAAGAATGAAACAAAAAAAAATTAAACAAAAATTATACATTTCTAAACAACTCAAGAATAAAAAATTAAAACAGAATTTAGAAAGTATTTAAAATAAAAGATTTTCAAACTGTGGGATATAGAGCAATCAATATGTACAGGGAAATTTATAATTTAAATATATTTCCTAGAAATAATATAGACTAAAAAATGAGTTAATTCATCATCATTATAATAAGCTAGAAAAAAAGAAACCATACAAACAAACCCAAAGAACGCAGAAAGAGGTAAATAAAAATACAGCAAACATAAAAAATAATAAATAAAAATATAAGATATTTTTATACACAAGAATAAAAATATAAAATAAAGAAATTAAACAACCTAAAGTTAATTCTTTGAAGATATCAACAAGAAAAAAAATCACAAATTATCGTATCAGGAAAGGAAAAGTGGACAGTTTTCCAGATATAAATTGTATTAGAATGATAATAGGAAGATGTGAAAAACTTCATGGCAAGTAATTTAATAATTTAGATGAAATAAACAAAATTCTAGGAAAAGAGAAGAAGTAGAAACCTTTCAGTGGTTATTTAATACTAAATATATTAAATCATTTAAAATCATTTCATATGGGAAACTCCCAAACCAGATGGCTTTACAGATGAATTACTCCATATATTTAAGGAAAAAAAATCATCATATGTAAACTCTTGCAGAACACAGAAAAAAAGAACACTTGCCTTTCTGTTTTTTTCCATGAAGCCAGAATAAACTTGATAGTAAAATCCAACAAGGATGTTACAATAAAATGAAAGTAAAGGTTAATCTATGCCATAACATTAGATGCAAAAATCTGAACTATAATATTAGTAAATTTAATATAGAGGTATAGATAAAGATGAGTCAACAATACCAAATAACACTCACTTCAAAAATACAAGGTGGCTTACCATTTGATAATTAATAAAGTTTATCACCTTAACTGACAAAAGGAGAATATGATCAGTTTGATAGCTGAAGAAAAAGCATTTGACAAACTTAAACATTCATTCATGATGCATTCTTGGTAAGTCAAGAATAAAAGGAAAATTCCTATGTCAAAAAAGAATAACTACAAATAATACCACTAGAAAACTTCATGTTTAATGATGAATTATGGAAAGCCTCCCTCTTGAATTCAAGGTGAGACAAAGTTATCTGTTATTATTAGTTCATTTTGATATTACACTGGAGATCTTAATCAGTACTGTAAGGCAAGATAAATATTATAACAATTAGAAAAGAAGGGGAAAAGACAATTATTTGCAGATTAAATTTTTGTGCCTAAAGAGAAACCATCAGAATTAATAAATGAATCTACAAAAGCCAGTGTGTACAAGGTTACAATTTAAGAATTAGTTGTATTTCTGTATATCACTAATAAACAAATTTTGAAAAATAAATTTATAAAAATGATATAATTTACAATAACATCTAAAATATCAAATAGGGATAAATCTAATGAATGATGCCAAAACATCATACTTTATTACATATAAAGCTACAAAACATTATTGTGAGGGTTAATGAAGACCTAAACACACAGAGGAATGTGCTATGTTCATAGGTGTGATGATTCAATACTGTAAAGATGCTGACTATTGCTGAAATGTTTCATAAATTTAATGCAGTACCAATAAGAATCTAACCAGTTTGCTTCAGGAACTTGACAAGCTAATTATAAAATTCACATTTGATAACCAGAGAAAGTGGTTTACCAATGCTTCAAGAATAGAGAAATCTTAAAGAAGAAAATACAACAGAAAGGTATATATATCCAGATGTCAAGACCTATTGTACCCATACACATATCATATGACAAAGATATAATTACCAAACAGTGCTAAAGAATAGCAAAAAATTAAAAGTTATTTAAAAAATAGAGAAGGATATGTTGAGACAGGGAAATATGTCTTAAAGATGATTCAAAATCTCTAAAAATAAACTTAGAAATCTGGCCTCACTGAAGTTATTAGTTTTTATCAACAAAGGATGCCATTTTCCATTTTAAAAATAAGATAAACTATAAAAATGTGTTTGCATATAACCAAAGAATACTGATATACAGAATATTTAAGGAATCCTATAAATGAATTAAAAATAACGAGATCTCAAAATAAAAATAAGAAAATAATAGGTATGGCCTATATATGGAAAAGAAAGTTTAAATAAACAATAAATACCTGAAAACATTAATCTCCCCAGGATCCATACAAAAGTAATTTGGAGCGACAGTGAGATATAGTTTTGCATTCATCAAATTGGCAAAAATTAAAAATACTGATTGTGTCAAGTGTTGGCAAGAATATGTGGGAGTAGGATCTCTTTGTGGTGGCGGTGATGGATAAATCACTTTAGAGAGAAATTTGGCAATAATTTCCAGTAAAGTTGAAGATGTAGATGCCCAGTAATTCTATTTCTGGGTATATAAAGATATTTTAACAGGTATACAGGAATTGTGTTATTCAATGCACATTACTAATAAAAAACTGCTAAAAAGATAAATCAATAAAGAAATAGATAAATTGTGGGAAGATCAGTGAAATTGATAAATTAATTAAAATAAATGAATCATCATGGATTAATCTCAAAAGCACATTAAGTGATGAAAAAAAGTTGAAGAAAGTTATCTATAGTACACCATTCATAAAATTTTAAAATTTTATATTATTAATGTATTCATGTTTATCAATATTATAGAAATAGATGAAAAATATATTTTCTAATCTCAGAATAGTTGTAACTTTGGAGAAAGCAGAGAGGGGAATGTATAGTAGTGATGGTTATAAAGACAAGGGGATAATTTTCAATGTTTTGTGTATTAAAATATAAAACAATAACATTTGAAAGACATGGTTATATTTCACTATTTCTTATCTTTATATTTACATTTTTATTTAAGTTTGAAATATTTTATAATAAAAAAGAAAAAAAATAGAGTTAGTAAACCTGATCTGGGATAAAGGCAGGTCAAATGGAGAGATAAAACAGTTAAAGAAACTGAGCTAGTAAAATTTTTTTTTATTGTTCAAGTACAGTTGTCTCCATTTTCACCCCACCACTCCCCCATGCCCTTCCCATCCCCACCTGCCACCCTTAAACCTACCCCCTTTGGCTTTGTCCATGGGTCCTTTATACATGTTCCTTGATGGTCCTTCCCTTTCTTTCCCCCATTATCCCCCTCCCCTCTCCCCTCTGGTTACTGTCTGACTGTTCTTTATTTCAATGTCTCTAGTTATATTTTGCTTGCTTGTTTGTTTTGTTGATTAGGTTCCACCATAGGTGAGATTGTAGGATATTTGTCTTTCACTGCCTGGCTTATTTCACTTAGCATAATGCTCTCCAGTTCCATCCATGATGTTGTGAAGGGTAGGAGCTCCTTCTTTCTTTCTGCTGCGTAGTATTCCACTGTGTAAATGTATCACTTATTTTTGATCCACTCATTTACTGATGGGCACTTAAGTTGCTTCCAACACTTGGCTATTGTAAATAGTGCTGCTGTGAACATTGGGGTGCATAGGTTCTTTTGAAATGGTGTTTCAGGATTCCTGGGGTATAATCCCAGCAGTGGTATTGCTGGGTCAAAAGGCAGTTCAATTTCTAGTATTCTGAGTAAATTCCATACTGTTTTCCACAGTGGCTGCACCAGTCTGTATTCCCACCACCAGTGTACTAGGGTTCCCTTTTCTCCACAACTTCTCCAGTACTTGTTTTTGATTTGTTGATGATGGCCATTCTGACCCGTGTGAAGTGGTACCTCATTGTGGTTTTACTTTGCATCTCTCTGATGGCTAGTGATGCTGAGCATCCTTTCATATGTCTCTGGGCCCTCTGTATGTCCTCCTTGGAGAAGTGTCTGTTCAGGTCCTTTGCCCATTTTTTAATTGGGTTGTTTGTCTTCTTGGAGTGGAGTTATGTGAGTTCTTTATATGTTTTGGAGATCAAACCCTTGTCTGAGGTATCATTGGCAAATATATTTTCCTATACGGTTGGTTCCCCTTTCATTTTACTGCTGTTTTCTTTAGACATGCAGAAGCTCTTTATTTTGATGAGGTCCCATTTGTTTATTCTTTCCTTTATGTCCCCAAATCTCTATGGCAAATTGATATTTGACAAAGAGGGCAGAAGCATACAATGGTGTAAAAATAGCCTTTTCAAGAAATGATGTTGGGAATCTGTACAGCTACATGCAAAAAAATGAAACTCAATCACCAACTTACTCCATACACAAAAATAAATTCAGAGTGGGTGAAAGACTTAAATATAAGTTATGACACCATAAAAATCCTAGAGGAGAACATAGGCAGGAAAATCTCAGATATTCCATGCAGTAATATTTTCACTGATATGTCCTCTGAGCTAGTAAGATTGACAACTCTTGGTACCCAGTTAGCTAATGAGAGAAGGTGGGCAAGACAGGGAGAGGGAGGGAGAGAAAAAGATAGAGGGGAGGGAGAGGGAGGAGGGAGGGAGTGTTGGAGAGAGACCTAAGATGAAACTAAAGTGTAAATGTTAGTTGAAGGGGGATGAGGGAGTGGGTGGGGGATGAGTAGGGAAGGCAGCTGGACTGCGGGAAATAGTACTATTAACAAATTCAGAGAAGGTGGGACAGGAGGTTCAGGAAGAAGAGGATGAGTTTAAATTTTAAAGATAAAACAACCAGTTACAGATATAGTTGAAACTGGTCAAAATAGGATGGGAACATT
The DNA here is from genome assembly GCA_004026765.1 of Micronycteris hirsuta. NCBI lineage: Eukaryota > Metazoa > Chordata > Mammalia > Chiroptera > Phyllostomidae > Micronycteris > Micronycteris hirsuta. The sequence goes on along the minus strand of PVJI01012086.1, from coordinate 48,400 downwards.
AGGATGAGGCTATAGAGTTTGAGAGCAATAGAGCTGATAACTGAAAGCATAAGTTAGCTAAGGGTTATGAGAGGAAGACAAGAACCACTGCACATTCCTTGGCACCACCTCTACATTGTAATATGGGCCCGAAAAGAGGCGCCAGAGCAGGAGGGGTAAGAGACAGGGAGACAACCAGGAGAGGGCTGGCCTAAAGGCCAGTGGGAAACAGTAAGTCACAGATGAACAGCTGTCAGTGTTAAAATTAGGGAGAAATGAAAAAAAAAGGAGAACATGGAGGTAAAGCTGTTTTGTTTTGCAACTAGGAAGTCACTGGTGACCTCAGGAGACAGAGAAGTGAAGGACAGAGATGATTGTCACTACCCAGGTGCTTGTCTAGCTACTAAATGTATGCAGAAACAATCAGAGGGCAAAAATAAGTAACTGCTTTTGGACTTTCTGTGTCAGCTCTCTTCATCCCTTGTGCCCACTGTGGTGGCTCCTCCTGAGGCTGGCACTCTTCCCGACTCGGTGAGGGCTCGTCCAGCTGCTGTCGTCCTCTCGCCTTCCTCCTGCGGGTCTTTGCTGAAGAGAGTTGGAGAACTGACTCAAAAATATAACTGTTTATTCCAACCCTGCATAAATAAATGCCACTTCACTATTCCCTGCATCTGAATCATTGATATCCTATATTTCGCTGATCTTGTTTATCCTTGAAGCTGTACTCAAACATTTCCCAGTCTCCTGAATTGCATACAAATGGATGAATATTTAAAAAAAATGTAATTGCTGTTGTTTGTTATTTTGTCCTGCCACTTTGCTTCCTTATACCATCTGGACTGGGGGTGGACTTGTGAAAAAAAAAATCAGAAAGGACAGGCACATGAATTTGAGCCCTAAAGAGAGGGAAGTTTTCAGTCTCTCCCCAGAAAACAGATCTTTACAGTTTTCTGGCCAAACATGCAGCCAAGATGTTGCTAAATCTGGGAAGCTTATCAAGTGCAAACTGTGAGTCTTCTTACAACTGTGTTCAATGACACATGGCCTATTTGTTGCTTTAAGTGAACATCACAGGAATAATCACAACAGACACCTGTACAGTACTGTGCGTTTTTCACATTATTTCCACATACGAGAGATAATTTCACCCTTCTAGTAACTTTGGGAAGTTCTGAGATTCTGAGAGGCTACATGATCAAGGTGATAACCTAGGCAAGTCCATGGTGGGGCCAGGCCTTTTGAGTCCCCATTGGGTGCCGTGCGCCACTGTGAGTCATCTTCGATAGACGCCACAGCCAAGGCTTGAGATACCTGTTTTTGCTCATAACAGCAATTGGACAGTAGGAAATGTAAAGGTAAATGTTCATCCTAATTGATAGCTATATGATTGATTCACCATTGTGTGTGTGTGCATGAGTGTGTGCAAAAGGTGGCATCAAGTGTGCCCTCCTGGGTTCCTTTCAAGGACTGTATTGTGCTTGTTATGAGGAAATGACTCCACAAGTCTGTCATGCTGAATACTGGATCACAGTGCAGCTCGGGCTTGTCTCACAGGAGGCCAGGAGAGGAACATTTTGATTGGATCAGGAGGAAAGGGTAAGAAAGAAGAAAAAAATAATAAAGAGCAGCACAAGAGGAAGACAGGGGCCCTTATGTTTTGTGTTATGACCTCTTTTTCTTGAGAGTGAGAGTTCAATTAGGATGCCATAAAAATTGTGGGAGGGCTCTGGACTTGGGATCTGGGCCAAGCTGAAGCACATTTCTGAAGGGCAGGAGGCCCCAGACGGCATCTGAGTTACTTCACAAACCAGAGAACATTCCGAAGCATTTTTTTGCATGTCTTTGAGCCTCTGTTAATTCAATACGCAAAAGAAAAAAATATATGTATAGTTACATAGTTATTTTTAGTTACATATATCTTTAAAATAATTGATTCATCAAGAAAAATGTGTCATATGATATAGACTTTCAGTTTAAGTGAGGAAAAACATTATATTTTTTATTGTACTCTAACACAAAGGTAACTTTGGGTAAGAATGAGTGGGTGTCCACTGGAGACACTTAAGATTTTGATAATATCTGTTGACATTGTTGATACAATGTTTTCGCTGATAGAACATTTATTCCCATCAACTCTAAAAGTTTCCCATTGTTATTATATTTGTTAATTAGAAGAGGAAAGCAAGGGCTATGAAGTCATCAGAAATAATATTGTACCTAAGGTGGTTTCTAAGTCTGAATACAAGAAAAGACAAGTATAGTAGAGATTTAAAATACAATTTGGTCTTAAGCTTCTATTTCTGACAAGGTTATTTTTTTTTCACTGAGTTGCCTAGTACAAGCTTGATTCTGAATTTATTTATTTTTTGACTCAGCCCATTTGGATTTTGAAAGAAAGGGCTATACTCTGAAGATCCATTTCAGATTTTTTTTTAAATTTTTTTTAAATTTATTTATTTTCAGAGAGAGAAGGGAGAGAGAAAGAGCAATGTATGGTTGCCTCTCACATGACCCTCACTGGGGACCTGTCCCGCAACCCAGGCATGTGCCCCGACTGGGAATTGAACCGGGACCCTCTTGTTCCCAGCCCGCGCTCAATCCACTGAGCTACACCAGCTGGGCCCATTTCAGATTTTTATTTCACATTAAAGATAGATCTTTCCTCTTCCTCATTATTGCTGATACAAGAGATGTGTGTCTAGTTTTCATTGCAAGAGAGATATTATAAAAAGTGTTTCACTTGCTGGAAACTCTGGAATGAAAACAAAGCCAAACAACAAAACCCAAATATAACAAAACAAGCAAACCCCTCTTTCAGTTTTGTCTACTAATACTGAGCAGTAAAATTTAGGCAAGCCAAAACTGAGGTTCCAGGTGAAGAAGGCAAGTAGGCAGAAATGGCACCATGCAGCCTGTGAAAATTGTGAAGCGTGGGGAAGAGCTGTAGAATTTAAATGTCACATTGATAAAATCATCAGCGTAAATATTTCCTGAGACAGGAAAGAAGCAAGCTGTAGGAAGAATTGACCTCTAAAGTAAGGGAAGTAAGAAAGGAAGGAAAAAGAAACATTTGAAACATAAAGAGGGTATCCTGGGGGCAAGGGACGTGAAAAGGGCTTTAGTTTTCTTTGGCTGAGGCAACCAATTATCACCAACATAGTGGCTTAAAATAATGCAAATGTATCATCTTACAGTTCCTGCAGGACAGAAGTCCAAAATGAGTCTCAGTGAGTAAGAGTCATAGTAACTAGGCAGACTGTGCTCCTCTTGGAAGCTGTAGAGGAAAACACATTTCTTGCTTTTTGCAGTTTCTCATGCTATTGCTGTTGGCTCATGGGTGCATCACTCAACATCTGCTTTCATGCTTACCACACCTTCTCTGACTGTAAGCTTCCTATGTCTCACTTAAAAAAATTCTGTGATTACATTGGACCTACCAGGAGAATCTCCCCATCTCAAGAAGCTTAATTTAATCACATCCACAGAGTCTTTAGTACCACATAAGGTACTTATTAACAAGTTTCTAGAATTAGAATATGAACATCTTGGGGAGGAGCCATGATTCAGCCTACTACAGAAGGTATCCACAAAAAGTATCATCAGGAATGCTGTGATCATAGTTGACTATCTGAATGAACACTTTAGGACACAAGGAATAACCAGCCCTGTTATCTGGGAAACCTTCCTATAGGGTGAATAGTTGATATCAGTATACATTGGTAAGATGCCCGCTTTGTGTCAGGGGCAGGGCTAAGGGTTTGGAAGGAGTGAGACTTTTGATCCTAGCTATGGGGTAAATATCATGCTTTCTTTCATCTCTTTGCTATTTGCACATTCTTGTCCCTCTCCTGAAAGCTATTTAGCTTTTGGTTCTTGTCTTAACATTCACTGCCTTCAGGAAGTTTGATATGAGCCACTACATTCTCCTTTGAGAGAGAGTATGCCCTGGCCTTACTTCTTTTAGGAAGAGGGATGGAGGATATCCTTCCCCCGAAGCCAAAGGAGGCATACTCCAAGAAAAACCCCTTATAAAGTTGACAATTTTCTGAACTGTCTCCCATTCCACTTGGTTGGGTCTAATGACTGTCCAGTTCTGTTGAGTAGTGTGGAGAGAGGGGGAAAGACAAAGATGCTGCAGATAACTGCAGGAACTCATCGTTGAGTGCAAAGGAACCTTCACTCTCACTACTTACCAGGGTAAACCTATGCAATCTTCCATGGGTTAAGGTGGCAATAAAGAATGTGACTTCAGTCAACTTGCTGGTACTCTGTTACAGAGCAGAAAGTTCCCAGCAGCTAGAAGTTGTAGGATAATGCATCTGTATGGAGTGCGGGGAAGACGGTGGTCAGACCAGAGCATGATCTCCCATATCAGGAAACTAAGCAGTGGGGAGGTCCCTGAAGGTCTTCTGTCAAGAACTGAAAGGAGTGTGACATGTGAGTGTTTATTTATACAATCTGAATGCCTTATTCACAACCACTCCCACCACAGTGTATATCAACAATGTGCCAGCCACATGGAGAACACCTAAACCAGTACAATTTTCACCTACCCTGTGGGCAAAAATGTTAAAGCTTCATTATATATTCTAGGGTGAGGTTTTAAGGAAATACTTAAAATACACTTTAGTTTTTAGAAAAGTTTCAGTCAGAGCAAAACTGAACAGAACATGCATTTGCCCCTTAAATGCACTTGACCTCCCCCACTATCCATATCCTGCACCAGGGTGGCTCCGCTCTTCCAACAGATAAACCCGCAGTGACACATTATTATCGCCCGAGGTCCGCAGTTTCCTCCTGGGTTTATTCTTGGTGTTGCACACGATGTGGGCTTTGACAAATGTATGATGACGTGTCTCTACCACTATCAGACAAAATACTTGCATTGTGCTAAAAATCCTCTGTGTTATGCCTACTCACTCTCCCTCCTCCCAAATCCTGGCAACCACTGACTGATCTTTTCTGTTTCCATATTTTGCCTTTTTCAGAATGTCATGTGATTGGAATCATACAGGATATAGCCTTTTCAGATCGGCTTCTTCATCTAGTAATATGCATTTAAAATTCCTCCATGTCTTCTTCATGGCTTGACAGATCATTTCTTTGGGAGGTACGTTTTTATGGGAATACTGTTACAACACTTATAAGAAAATGATTTAGCACACCTACCAAGTCTGTAAATGCATAAACCATTTAATCTGGCTTTAACAGCGAGTTTGGGGGGGGCTGCGTGTGTCAAGTGAAGTCCTCTAAGTAGTGGAAGACATGGGTATTTATCACTATGGAAATAACAGAATTAAATTTGCACTTTTGAGGAGTCAGGTGGTAACAGTATGTAGGCTGTTTTCGAGCACAAAGAAATAGAGTCAGAGTAAATTTTTAGGGAGAAAGTCACTTAATTTGACATGAAATGTATCTTTGATAATTTTATGCACCGTAAGAGCAGAATTACAAAGACCTGGTAAGTCGTGGATGGTGAGAAAATGTAAGTCGTGTCCTGGCCAGGTGGCTCAGTTGGTTAGAGCGTCACCCTGATATGCCAAGGTTGAGGGTTTGATCTCCGTTCAGGGTACATATAAGATTTAAGCAATGAATGCATAAATAAATAGAACAACAAGTCTCTCTCTCTCTTTCTCTCTCTCTCTCAAATCAATAAATAAAAAGTTTTAAATATAAGTAGTAGATAGAAATTGTGAATTTGAGAACTAAAACTAAGGGGAAGCATAAAAGGGGGTTAATAGAAGAGGAAGATACTTCAAAATATTTTTAGGGTAAGTGGAAAAATTGTGCATGTGTGAAGACAATGTGGAAGGTATCAGTGAAGAGGGAGAGATTTAAGATTCAAGAGAGGGCAAGGTATAATCATGGCACTAAGATTCATGGGAGATCTAGTGCATTTTAATCTAAAAATATGTGAGAAATCAAATACCATAATCCTTAGGGATAGAACTGGCTTTGAAAGTAACGGGAAAGAAGACGAATTTTTTTATTATAAATCCACAGTGGTTCAGGGCTTATTTATTCAAGAGATTCAGATGAAATGAGAAACAAGCTTGCAAAACAGAAAGCTGCCACTATAGGTTCTGCTTTATGGTGTCCCAGAGGTTCCAGAACAGCAAGCATTTGAATTAAAAGGGAATATAATCATATAGCTCTACTTGAAATCATGGAGAAACATCCCATCAAACCAATACCTTCTCTAAAGTAGACATAGTTGAGTCAGGCAATGTTGTAATGTCTGACATGACAATGCAAGAAATACATCTAATATGAACTACTCATTAGATAAACTGTGTTACAAGATATTTCTACATAGAATGACAGAGCAATTACATCATCCCATGAAGTATACATGCTGTTTTATTTCATCTCCTCAGGGAAAAAATTCTCTATGTGTTTCTCTTCTTTTCCTTTTTTTCTGGTAACCCCTTTTAAATAGGTCATAGTAATTGTACAGTTCATTATGCTCTTCCTTAGAATAATTTATATCCCCAAGAAACTAAAAGGAGGGTATAATTCTCAAAAGTATTGAGCAGAATAGATGATGTGGCTAGGCAGCTGAAGAAAACCCATCTCTCTGGTCTGCTAACCCTCACCTGGGAAGACAGATTCAGTGAAAGGTTAGTTAACTCCAGTGGCTGTAAAACAGTCAACATTGCTTTAATCATTCTTTATAAATTACATAAAACTGGAAACGGAGATGGTTCCAGAACCTCTTCTCAACGCAGTTTGGAGGCGCTCTGGTACAAAGCATTTCTCCTTCCAAAAAACATTGCTATAAAAAAGTCACATTATTCTGGTGAAAAAGAGAGGTTTTTCGTTTTTACAGTGTTCTACAGCTAGTTTCCAACCAAATGCTTCACAGACCCATGACAGCGAAAGACGAAAATATTGTAGTTTTTTTTCTTTTCTGAAATGACTCAAGTCTTTAAATACAAAACTTTTATATTCTTTCTTTGTAAAGTGGCATTAGCATATTGCAATTGAAGAGCATTCTAACAACTACAAAGATTCCAGTCTGGACACTATTCTGTGGTGGCAAGAGGCCAGCCCTCTGGGTTTTCTGGGACCTACTCTCATCCCCTCTGCTTCCCAGCAAGTTCCGGCCATTTCTGCGAAGACATATCCTAAATCCCTTCTTCGTGACCCCTGAAAGCTTCTTTCATTCTCAGAAAAATGCCACCTTTTAAATGCCAGACTTTTCTGAACACCATGATTCAAAAATAAAACAAAAAACGAACCCAAATAAAAATGTGGTTAAACTAGTATGAGAAATTTTCAACCAGCTTTCAGTCCAAAGTGCTGGAGAGGGGGATGGGAGTCCCCGGCTGCTGGTGGGACTCAGAGAAATGTTGGAGGGGGTGTCCAGGTCTCAGTGTGGGCTCATTGGTCTCCCCAGCCCCAGCATCACCAGTCTCACCTGTTCAATAACATCTGGTAAGTTGTTGGCATCCACAGCCAGGGCATGCGTGGTAGTCAGCGTCTGCTTTTGTACTCCCGCTGGAGGCTGGTCATGACATACTCTGGGCCAGCTTCATCGCATTGATGAGCTCTCAGTGAGTGCTGGCTGGCAGGGTGGGGACGGTCTCATCCATAGCAGCCAACAATGTCTGCAGGGCCAAGTTGACTTCCTTCACCATGAGGACATACTCCTCTGGTGGGGCTACCTGGATCTTACTGGACATCTCCATGAGGGCCTTCACTAGGCCCGTCATGTACTCTGTCATTTGCATGGTCCAGATTGGCACTGGGCATAGGTGCTGATTTCCTGGGGCTGAGGCTTGACCTCCTTGTTGTAACTGTCCCCTGGGCTGCTGAGTCTGCGAGGCTGCCTAGGTGGCCAAGTGCTCCAGGGTGCCGTGGCTTATTTGGCAGAGCTGCAGGATCTGGTTTTCCCACATGCCAAAAAATGTGTTGGTTTCCAGTTGGGCCCCGGGGACTCCTGTCTTCCCAGTCCATGCTGCCTTGAGAGAGCTACACATCAGGTTTCAGAAATGTCTCTCCTTTTCTCCAGCCAGAGCTGGTCTTCCTCCATCTCCTGCTGCTGGTGGATCAGCCCAGCACTGCAGAGTCCTCCACATTGGGCTGCCACATTGATTTCTTCTGTGGTCTGTGATTCTACAAATCTATTTGGCCCAGAAGACATGCCTGCCCTGGGTAAATGCTGCCAGTCATAGCTGTGATTCCATGTGAACCAGGGTAGCCAGGGACCTGGTAATGATTAGTCTGTAACATGTGCAGTGGGCTGGGATAAAATCCTTCACTAGACCTGGGACTAAGAATACCAGGTCTTCTGGGCTTGGGTAGTGCTTCCTCATACTCTCCAGAGTCCCAGGATACTGTGACCTGTTTTCTGGACTTTGTATACATCTGATCTTCATGCTGAACCTTCTTCTCCACCAGGATAGTGCTGAGTTAAGTTTTGAGCTCAGTGAACCTAGTCTGCCTGCTAGGTCATAAGCTCAGCATTTCATCATAAGGCTATCAAGGGTAGGAGAGCAATTCGGAGGCATTGGCAACCTTTCCCCATTCCCAATTCAACACATAGCATCACTGTTTTTCACTCCTTAAAAAGGCTTCACACCTTAAAAAGGCTTCACACCTTAAAAAGGCTTCACACCAGGCATCAGTATCTTCTACATACATACACCAACATCCACATATCACTAGCTGATGTAAAATGTCAAAAATCAATCAATTCTGGAGCCATCCATTTAATAGGCAATTTTCCTTCAGAAGCTTTGTAGTAAGTACTGCCTTCCATATATTGGGATAATCCAGTGTATCCTAATTCCACACAATTATTTAAGGATCCCAGAACATTCCAAGCAGCAATGTCCCTGTGCACAAATCTTTTGCTCTCCACGTACCCAGGAGTTATCTTAAAGTGGTAGGCATACAGGATCAAAGATGCTAGATCCAACCTATATTTCCAGACTTGCAGAAATGACCTCAGCTCTTGGAGCAGGCACAGCTCTCAGTGATGATGGCATCAATCAGCTTCATGATATGGGGGTAGGGCAAACTGACACATTATTAAGGGTTCTTGAAGGAATCTCTGTCTCATGCTGTCCAAAGTACAGTTTTTACATATTTTAATTGTGACCACCAAAGCTGAATTCTCTGGGCTCATGTAAACGCCCTGATGTACATCTCCAAATTGGCTTTCTCCAATACATCATCCAAGCTCTAGTCTTTCTCTTTGAATCTCATAGTTCCTGGTTGAGGGAATGATATATCTTCTTTGTGTGTAGTGCCAGCAGAGCCATCTGTTTCTGATACACAGACTATGCGTGTCTCAACACCTTGCTTTTGGTTGTTGGCCAGCTTTGGTATTGATGGCAAAGCCCGTTTGCTTTCTTTCTGGGGTCTGATGGTAAAAGACTGTGACTCTATTCACCAGATGGCAATATCCATCTATCAAGTCAGCCATATTTATGGCAATGGTTAGGGACAGTACTGTCCCTGTCAGAGGCTCAGGTGCACTTGCTATTTTTAGTGGTAGCATTTCTTTTCTGCCCTTGTCTTCACTGTTAGAATACAGAATGCTCTGCACTTGATTGAGGTTGGCCAGATGTGTGGGATTGCAGCCCTAGTCCGTGAGGTAACAAATACCTTCCTTGGGGCTGAGTGCCAGCTCCACTGAAATAATCGAGCTTGAACCAAGAGCACACTTGACGTATTCGTTATCAAATCTGCACTGGGAAAAGGACTGCAAAGAATTTCAGAAAACTTTCTTCTCTTTTAAGGGTGGCAAACTGTCTAAATGTTTATTGAATCAGTTTTCTTAGTTTTGGCCTTGAAAGAATCCAGTAAACTTCTAGGAAAAAAATCGCTTCAAACCAATATGTTTTTCTAATACTTTATAGTTAGACCTCTTTTCTAGTGTATTGCCCCACATCCCCCAGTATGATTGCTGCAACCTGACTTCTTTTTTATTTTCTACTGTATTTTTTCCCATGACCATTTATCTTCCTTATACCTCCCTCCCCACTGGCATCCAATTTCAAAGCAATGTCCTGGACCACTTGGTCAACTATCACTAATATATAATGACTATTCAATTATTGACAGAGGAAATTTGAAGTTCACTAGTCTTCAGTAAACTGGTTTAGAAATTCTTTTGGCTAATAATGAATTCTCAATTCATATTTCCACTCCTCCAGTGGGTGTTTGAGCTCATACTTTTCCCTCAGGCTGGAGACGCCCATGTCTAAGTGTAGCCAGTGGACCTCCTCTGACCACAAGTGACTGAGCTAAAACCTGTAGCAGGCCATGTGCTTTACTTTGTGACTGTCCACCATCTTTTGAATGATGCCCCTCACTTCAGTAGCATCTCCATGCCTGATAATACTAGCCCAAGTGGTCAGCTTACTGTTGCTTTCAAAATAATGAAAGACCTATAGCACTCTCTCCATGGCTCCCTGGGAACATTCCACACCAATACCTTGTGATGTCTTAGTACTCCAATTCAGTGAGTGATTCAAGTTTGTGTCTAGGAGAGCAGCTGCCATTATTTTGCTAGATGCTAGGTACCTGTCCTATTAGTTCAGAAGGCCACAATAACTTGACAAATGATGATTTAAAGAAAATACTCCTAGTTCCTCTTTCCTCTTTTCATAGCAGTAAGAGAACTCGGACCAATCTGGTTACAGAGAAGTGAAGACAGATGGTGCAGTGCGCTCCAGTTTCTCTATGTGCCCTGTAGGCCAAGTTCCATTACAGAGCAGACATGGATATGGTAGACAGATTATGCATTGTTGGGAACCGCCCTGCCTGGTTTCAGAAGCTGTAACCCCCCATGGCTAAGGCTGAGTGAGAGACCTTGGGACCATAAGCCACTAAGGAGACAAAGCTTATCACCCTGGCAGGGGCACGGCCTCTGCCCCCTTTACTTCACCCTGCTTGGCCCTGGGTGGATGACTGGTTAGCCAATGACGGGTAAGTTTCCACAAAGAAGGGCTGACCTAAGACAGGCACAGTCACAAAGGGGCCCTCAGGGAAGGACTTGGGGGGCTACAGAAAAAGGGGGTGATGGACCCTCACCCCTTGGCTTTGACAAAGCCTGAGTCCTCATTCTGTCTGCAAGAAGTCTCCTAATCTCTTGGCTGCCTGACCTAAGCCTGAAACAATGCTGGAGAGCAGAGCGGTGCAGCCCTGTGCTGGAAAGGGCGGGTTCCTGGGAGTGATCAGGATTAAGAAAGAATACATAAAATCCTGTGAAACCTGCTTTGCTAAGAATGTCATGAGTTTTCTGATAAGGGTCTGTGCATAAAATGAGTTTGTTCCCCAAAGTTTTGGAGCCCTTTAGCTATCTGACCCTGACTAAGCATAAGTCCTAATAGTTCTTTGTATGTATTCTATTGTTTGATCCTTACTGCCTGACAATGATTGATGAACTTTATCTGTATTCCTGTGCAAACTGAACCCAGTAAAAGCCCATTGGGGAAAAGGCTCCTGGCCCTTCTCCTTTGAGAGATTGGCCACCTTTCCTCCCCAAGTAGATTATGTCTTGGTAGACTTATTCTCATCTGTGGTGGATGGGGGAGCTCTGTGAGCAGAGTCCCCCCACAATGCATGTCTACTAGATGTACCACAATTGTCATTTTTTAATTTATGTATTTTTCCACTACCATTTAGTCCCCCTATACCCTCTGTCCCCCCCGAATCACCACACTGTTACCCATGTCCATGAGTCCATTTTCTGTTTTGCTCAATCCTTTCCACCGCCTAACCTCCCCCTTCCCTTAGGTGTCATCCTGCTCTCCATCTATGAGTCTGTCTCTATTTTGCTTATTAGTTCAGTGAAATCATATGGTATTTGTCTTTCTATGACTGACCTGGAGAATATTATCCTAAGTGAAATAAGCCAGAAGGCCTTTCTGACAGGGTTGTATTGGATGGCTACCTATATAAATTTCCTACATTTGTCCAATAATTAATATACTGTCATATTCCATTATTTTCTTTTACAAGAGTCCCCAATACAAATTTCTCTTTCAATTGGATGCTAGCTTCTTATTTTTATTTTAAAATAAATTTTTATTGAATTTATTGGAGTTATATTGGTTAATTGAATAGGTTTCAAGTGTACAATTCTTAATACCTCATCTATATATTATATTGTCTGTTCACTACTCAAAGGAAAGTCTCCTTCCATCATCATTTATTCTCCCTTTATCTTGTTCTACCTGCCCCCCTCCCACCTTTGGTAATCACAATAGTGATGTCTATATCTATGAGGTTTTTTTTTTAATCTCTTCACCTATTTTACGCAGCCCCCAATGTCCCATTCCTCAACATCTGTCAGTCTGTTCTCTGTACCTATGAGCCTGTTTCTATTTTGTTTGTTTATTTTGTGCATTAGACTACACATGTAAGTGAAATCATATGGCATTTGTCCTTCTCTAACAGCCTTATTTCATTTGACATAATACCATCTGTGTCCATACATACTGTTGTGGGAGATAAGATTTATTATTTTTTATAACCGAGTAGTATCTGCTTGTGTGAATGTCTACAGTTTTTTTCCCCCACATATCTACTGATGGGCACTTGCACTGCTTCCAGGTCTTAGCTCTTATAAATAGGGCTGTTACAAACTTAGCAGTGCATATATTCTTTCGAATCAGGGTTTTGAGTTTCTTCAATTTACTCCCAAAAGTAGAATCTCTGGGACATAAGGCAGTTCCATTTTTAATTTTTGAGGAAAATCCACAGTGTTTTCCAGAGTGGTTGTACCAGTCTACATTCCTACCAAAAGTGTACTAGGCTCCCCTTTCCTCAAAATCCTCACCAACATTTGTCATTTGTGGATTTATTGATGATAGCGGTACTCAGAGGTGTGAGGGGATATCTCATTGTGCTTTTAAATTGCATTTCTCTGATGATTAGTGATGTCGAGCATCTTTTCATATGTCTATTGGCCATCTTTGGGGAAGTGTCTATTCAGGTCCTTTGCCCATCTTTTAATTGGATGTTTGTGTTCTTGGTATTGAATTGACTGAATTATTCATAAATTTTGACTATTAATCCCTTATCAGAAGTATCATTGGCAAATATGCTCTCTCATTCAGTGGATTGTTTTTTCATTTTGTTGATGGTTTCCTTTGCTGAGCAAAAACTTGTTAGTTTGACATAGTCCTATTTATTCATTTTGTCTTTTGTTTCCCTTGCCTGATGAACTTATAAGAAAAAATATTGCTATGAGAAATACCTGAGATTTTACTGCGTATGCCACTTTTTTTAGGTACTCTTACATCCTACAGTATTAAGAATTTGTTGGGCTTCTGGTCATGATGGCAGCATAGGTAAACACAGTTTGCCTCTTTGTACAACTTCATCAAAATTATCACTGAACTACAGAACAACCATCACTTAGAACTCCCAGAAATCAAGCTGAATGGAAGTGTGGGGACTATGGAATTAAAGAAACCACATCCATCTAGACTTGTAGAAGGGGTGGAGGCACATCCACATGTGGTGGATAAAAATTTAGGAGGGATATCTTGGGAACAATAAGTCCCAGCCCAACACCAAGTCCCCAAACCTAGGGTTCCAGTGCTATGAAGGTAAGTCCCCATAACTTCTGGCTGCAAAAACCAGCAGGGATTGAGTAAGTGGAAGAAACTTCTGGAGTCTCAAGCAGTTCCTGTGAAAGAACTCACATGGGCTCACTTATTCAGATTCACTCATTCAGACTCACTCCCTCTGAGCTCCAGCACTGGGGTAGCAACTTGAAATGCATCAGTGGTATATAGAGAGAAACCGAAGTGTCTGGCATCAAGGTGAGAGCTGGAGGACAGCTTTCTTCCAGACAGACTATTTGTCCTGCCTTGTAGATTTCCAGAGACTGCATTCGACCCAATTATGGGCCCACCCAAGCTGCTTTTCCATATGAATGGCTGGTCTTGGCTCATGCTTCATGACTTCCTAAATCCTCTCAAAGAAGCAACAGCCAGTCTCAGTGAGCCCCCAGCACCTATACCTGTTTCTAAGTGGCACCAGGTTTGGAAGTAGCAGCAGGCAGCCTAGATTCACAGCATGGCTTTGCCTTGGGACTTCTAAGCCCAGCACATGTAGCAGCCATCTCAGATTGCTTTATAGCTCAGACAGAGTAGCTCCAGGAAAAACACAGGTGGGGGCTGACCTTGGCCTGCACCACCCAGGAAACTCCAGAGCCTTCATACCCAGTAGACAGCTACAGACCATGTTGGAGAATCACCATGCTACCCCTGCAAAGATGATCCTCCATGGAGGCCAGAGGTTGGTGGTCAGTGGTGACAGCCAGTCCTTGTAGCTGACTCGTCTAGGTAAATCTCTGCCACTGGCCTGCCTACTGCAGTCAAGGCTCAACTACAAGAGGAGGTTATCCTCAGCCCACATGGAGGGCATAACTTGAGTCCCAGCTTGGGTGATAGAGGAGGGTGTGCCACTGGACCCTACAGGACACCTACTACATTAAGGGCATGGTCCCAAGGCAGGGAGTCATAGCAGTTCTTCATAATACTTAGAAATAAACACAGGGAAGCTGCCAAAATGAGGAGAAAAATAAAAATTGCCCAAATGAAAGAACAGATCAAAATTCTAGAAAAAGAACTAAACCAGATGTAGATAAGCAATCTATCAGATGCAGAATTCAAAACACTGGTTACAAGGATGCTCAAAGAACTTAGTGAGGACCTCAACAGCATAAAAAAGATCCAGTCAGAAATGAAGTATATGCTAATTGAAATAAAGAACAATTTATAGGGAAACAACAGTAGAGTAAAGCTAAGAATCAGTTCAGTGATTTGGAAGATAAGGAAACAAAAAACAACCAATCAGAACAACAGAAGAAAAAAGAATACAAAAAACAAGGATTGAGTAAGAAGACTCTGGGACAATTTCAAGCAACCCAATATTCGCATCATAGAGGTACCAGGTGGAGAAGAGAAAAAGCAAGAAATTGGAAATCTATTTGAAAAAATAATGAAGGAAAATTTCTCTAGTTTGGTGAAGGAAATAGACTTACAAGTCCAGGAAGCACAGAGAGTCCCAATTAGGGTAGATGCAAAGAGGCCCACTCCAAGACACATCATAATTAAAATGTGAATGTTAAAGATAAAGAGAAAATCTTAAAAGCAGCAAGAGAAAAGCAGTTAGTCATCTAAAAGGGAGCTGCCATAAGACTCTCAGCTGATTTCTCAAAGAAACTTTGCAAGCTAGAAGAGACTGGCAAGAAATATTTAAAGTCATGAAAAATAGAGACCTACAGCCAACATTGTTCTACCCAAAAAAGATATCATTTAGAATTGAGGGGCAGATAAAGAAGTTCCTAGACAAGAAAAAACTAAAGGAGTTCATCATCACCAAATGATTATTACATGAAATGTTAAAGGGAATTATTTAAGAAAAAGAAAATCAAAATTATGAACAATAAAATGGCAATAAATATATCTATCAACAATTGAATCTAAAAAACAAATGAAGCAAGCAAGAAGAACAGAGGCAGAATCATGGATGCAGAGAGTATTTTGATGGTTCCCAGATGGGAGGGGGTTATAGAGGAATGGGTGAAGAGGTGTGGGGATTAAGAAGTACAAATAGGCGGTTACACAATAGTCATGGAGATGTAAAGTACAGTATAGGAAATGGAGTAGCCACAGAACTACATGACCCATGGACATGAACAATGGTGGGTGGATTGCTTGAGGGAGTGGGGCTGCTGCATGGAAGGTGGCAAAAGGGGAAAATTACAATTGTAATAGCATCATCAATATAATTTAAGAAATGTAAAGACAATATAAACATGAATGTAAAGAAGTAAAGTAAAGGATTCTTAGCAGGAAAAAAGAAGTAAAGTCATAGTTCATGTGGAAAATAAAAATAATTTGTTTATGTTCTAGTGTTGAATTAAAAACTTTCTAATTAATTTTGAGGGCCCCAAATAAAATTTTTGGTAGGGTTATTATTTACTCATACCTATAGGGTTAAAGTTTGTGGTGTTACAATTATATTCATAGATTATGTCATTTTTAATCCCTAATAAATAACTTCAGTAAGCTTTAAAGTATTAATTTTACAAATATATGTTATTATTTATACTGTAAATGGCAACCTTCATACATAAGTAAAAATACAAAATATATATTAGATATATAATTATATATATATATAATTACGTTTTTTTAATCCTTACCCTAGGATATATTTATTGATTTTAGAGAGAAGAGGCAGAGGGGGATAGAGAGAGAAATACAAAACATCAATGTGAGAAAGAAACATCGATTGGCTGCCTCCCATATGTGCCCCAACCATGGATCAAGCCCATTACCTTTTGGTGTATGGACAATGAGCCAACCATCTGAGCCATCTGGCCAGGGCCATTACAAGTTATCTTAACAAACACTGAATTAATACACAAAATTTTAATTTATTAATGCTCTTCCAGGCCTACCCCTAACTTAAATTCCTATACAAACTTTCTTCTAGGTTCTACTTTCCTATATTTATATTCATTCTATTTTTCTCAAAAAAATAGTTATCTCTACATTGATATAAACATCTATGACATGTGACACTCTTTCCCATTTAGTTTTAAATGTTCCATATTGACACTGCTGAGGCCAGGTATAGTGACTGTGTGTAAGAAAATTTTTTCACTTGATCAAGTCTATCATGAGGAGGCCATCCTGTTCTGCAGTTAGGCTGAGATGGGTTAAAGACTGAATCCTTGTCTGCCAAGAATTTTCTGTGAGAAACAAGACTTAAGCTGAAAAAAGGTCAACAATAGAAGAATCATATATTATCATATTTTAATTGATAGAAGGGATATACATAAAGACCCTGAAGCAGGGAAATGAGTAATAGAACCACTTAAACATGTGAAGGTGGAACAGCATGAATGAATTAATCTGTTCACACTCCTAAATAATTATCACACACAATTATATGCTAAACTAATTAATTCAAAATCATTAAGAATATGCAAACAAAACATAAAGGAGTGTCATCCCTCTGGACAGTAGCATCATTTAAATACATGATTTTTTAAGAAACGTTACATTTACTAAGTTCCTAATACGGCAGACATGCTAATTCATTCTGAATAGTTTTCCACATAAACATGTGGAGTGGACCTGGCTTGTGTGGCTCAGTGGACTGAGTGCTGGCCGAACCAAAGGGCCACTGGTTCAATTCCCAGTCAGGGCACATGCCTAGGTTGCGGGCCAGGTCCCCAGTGGGGGGTTCATGAGAAGCAACCACACATTCATGTTTCTCTCTCTCTTTCTCCCTTCCCCTCTCTCTAAAAATGAATAAATAAAAAAAAAATAAAATAAAAACGTGTTGAGTGGAAGTCAGAGAAGGTTAACAACATCCTCAAGGTCACTCAGCTAATAAGTGTGTAAACCAAAATTCAAACCCAGGTCCATGTGATATCAATGCCAATGTCTCCTCCACTATTTCCTTTTGTTTCCTTCAAAATATAAATCACATAGGGTCCCTTTACAACAAGAGCTATTTCTTCACTGAACACACCCAGCCTGTATTATATCAGTGTTTTCTGAATGTCATTAATTACATTCAGTAAAGGTAGGTATAAATCACAACTCACAGCTTTTAAACTAGCCATCTAAAACCAGCAGGAGTATTTTATGGAGTCCTTGGACAGGCCATTCCTTGTCATTGGAGATTCTGCCTGTCTTTCCTAAAATTAGCCCAGCTTAGTTATTCTGCAGTCATAGTTCTCATCAATCAATGCTTCCATGGAGAAACCTCTCACTATCCTCTGAAACTAGTCAGATTCCCAGCTTAAACACTCAGGCTTCTTAAACACTTCCACGGTGCCACATCCCTTGATATTGTAGCATTCACTACACGAATAGCTTTTTGTCTTTTTGAGTGTGAAGATTTGATGGATGTTTCTCCATAAACTCCATGAGGGTAGAGTCTCTTATGTTTTGCTCAATAGTGTGTCCTCAAGTCCTCACACACTGTACCTGGAAAAGAGTTTAAAATATATATGTTGAATAAATATAGGTATTCACCAATAGTCTTGTACATAAGGGGGCCAATTAGTAAATGATATTATTAGTGACTTTTTCTGCAGGCTGGAGTCTCTACTTTCCAGAAGGCAATGTTAATGTAAACACACATGCTGGCTAGCATTTCATAGCACCATATGAGAGCACTCAAATCACAGATTATGAAGGTGTTGGCCATCTGTGAAGACAAAAGAGAGGGTCAACATTCCTTACATCTGTGGGTTTAAATGATTTTATTTACATAAAGAGGGAAAATGAAAGAATAAAAATGAGAGAGAGAATTATAATAAAAGCCAGATTTAACTTTAGCCAAGGCCAATGTGACTCAATTGGTTGGAGCATCATCCTGTAAACTGAAAGATCTCGGGTTCAATTCCCAGTCAGGGCACATGCCTAGGTTGCAGGCTCCGTCCCCAGTCAGGGTGCATATGAGAGACCCTGTTTCTCTTTCACATTGATGTCTCTCTCTGTCTCTCTCTCTCCCTCTGTTCTCCTCTCTCTAAAACCAGTAAGCATGTTCTCTGATGATAAAAAAAAGAAAAAACTAAATTTAACTTGAGACATGTGGAAAGTACAAACTGTGTTGTGCATGAGTATAGTACACTTATGAAATTCTTCATATATGGAGCCACTCAATAGATAGTGAATGAATGGATGGATAATGTCATCCTTGCCATGTGGAATAAATGAAAAAAAAAGCAGACAAACATAAACTTATTGGGATTGTTTTAGAAGTCACAGTCAATCACAGCACAATATTTTGATTTTGACAGGGGCTGTTTTTTGTGACATTGTGAATACAGAGTTGTTTGCACAGTTTGTGTCTTTGTTCTAGGAAGTAAAGAACTGACTTTTGTTTTATTTGAACTAAAAGCCACTGGAAATTATGCTCTTTAAGAGGACATTGTAGTATTTCCTACACGTTCTATCAAATCCAGGTAAACAAACATGGGCCGATCTCATCAGAATTGTCGCACACAGAACTTATTTGGTTATGGGTAGAATTTGGAATATCTATAGCATTGTGGCTAAATGAAGGAGTATAGAAGAGGAAGCAGAATTGAAAAAAAGTTAAGGAAACAGTTATGTACTTAACTTTTTTACATGAAGCTAAAATCTATGAATACACTTTTCAAGGATTTATCCAAAAAATGTGAAAACAGGATGTATGTTGCTTAGAAAAATACCTATCAAGTAACTTCAGTTAGATTATTTTAGCTCTGTAAATCAACTTACAGCTTTTATTTATTTATTAAAAATCTTACTGAGCACCTATCATGTGTGCGTGCTATGGCACAGAGATAAGTATAACCTCTAAGATTCATATCTTGGGGCTTCATACATATACATGAAGTATAATACAACTTTATATTTTAAAACTATTAAGCTTCTGCTAAGCACTTTACACATACTGTTTTATTTTCACAACTCTACATGGCGTATTTTTATCACTGTCTTTGTCTGAGAAACTAATGCTCTGAGGGGTTAAACAACTTGCTCAAGTCACCCAGTCATTGAATTGGGAGGCTATGATCTGAACTAACTCAAAGTATATCTAACTTGAAACCCCATTGCTCTTCTCATAAAACCTCATTACTGTCTAATACATGGTATGAGTGAGAAATAGGTAGCTGGAGGGAGTAAGTTTCACCCTCTCTAGGGATGGGATTGAAGGTTTCTCTTTTTTTGCAAGATGAATAACTTCTCCCAGCAGAACAAGGATGAAGGCATAACAGTGTACGGGGATGTGGTTGTGGCTGGGGAAGAGAAAGAAGTAGTTGGAGATGAGGTGAAGAAGGTTTGCGGGACACAGCTTTTGAATGTTCTTAAGTGCAATGCTGAAATGTTTGAATCTTCCTGACCAATGTGGTGGCACAGAACGGTTTTACACAGGGGACTGCAGAATTGTTTATATGAGTATCTGTATGAAGGAAAAAGGGTTAAGAATTGAAGCTAATGAGAGATCAGAGGCAAGGAAACCAGGGCCAATGAAGAATATGGAGCTAATTCTAGAGCCATTTTGGACCTGTTACCTACAGGACTGGGGCGCAGTTACATATGAGGAATAAAGAACAAACTGAGAATAATTTAAAGTTTCCTGTCTTGTATTATTTGGATGGGTTGTGGTTTTAACAAAAATAGAGGTCTTTGAAGGAGAAGAATTTGGTGTGGAGAGTGTTGATAAGATGATGTGTTTGGTTTGGGATGTGTTCAGACTGGGGCATCTACAAGGTATTTAGGAGAAAAATAGTTAACAAGTGGAAAATGAAGTTTGAGGCTTAGTAGAAAAGACCACACTGGGGATATGAATAGGGCATCAATGAAATCGTGGGGGGGTGCGGGGCTGCGTAAGAGGGTGGAATTAGATGAGAATAAGACCAAGGATTGAACAATGCAGTGTGTTATATTTAACTCCGAGCTGTCGGGAACCATGGCTATTTTTTCACTATTCTCACCCCCAAACCAAATGTAGTGTCTGGCTCACAGTAGACAATATCCGTATTAAATGAATAGATGGTGAATAAAGGATGAATGAAAGGGAGAGAGGTTGGTAAGGAGTCTGAAGGTAAAGAAAAGACAGAAGCAAAGCAGTTGGAGGTCGAGCTGGAGAGCGCAGTGCTGCTGGACAGGGAGGGAAAGTAGAGCATGGGGCAGGGGCCACTGTATTGAATGCTCATGTTATGTCATTTTTTGGTTAAATTTGCCATTGTATGCACACATGGTAGATTCATCTCCCCTAAATTTTATTTTTGAATCATGTTATCTTCCTCAAAAATCCCAAACATTATAAAAAAAAAGACAAAATTCAAATTTCTCCATGTGACAATTAAGATCCTCTACAATTTGGCACTGACTCATATTTCCAACCATAGTCTTCACAGTTTTGAATCATCCTTCTATTCATGTTCCTTTTTTCACTCTTTCCCGAACAAGTTAAGGTTTTATCTGACTCCATCCTCTTTTCCTCTGACTTTTTCCAGTTTATTATATGTATATTTTATTTTATTATTAACAATTTTATTGTATTTTTCCTTTAGTCC
Source organism: Micronycteris hirsuta (assembly GCA_004026765.1). NCBI lineage: Eukaryota > Metazoa > Chordata > Mammalia > Chiroptera > Phyllostomidae > Micronycteris > Micronycteris hirsuta. The sequence goes on along the minus strand of PVJI01012086.1, from coordinate 27,354 downwards.
CCTTATATCCCCCTTCCCGCCGAAATCCCCACACTGGTGTCCATGACCATGTTTCCTTTTTCCTTTTTGCTCAAGCCCTCCACCTCCTAACCTCCCCCCCGTCAGCTGTCACCCTTAGCTGTCGTCCTGTCATCTATCAACCCGTCTCTGTTTTGCTTGTTTGTTCAGTTTGTTCATTAGATTCCACAGGAGTGAGATCATATGGTATTTGTCTTTCTCTGAGTGGCTTATTTCACTTAGCATAATGTTCTCTAGGTCCATACTGTCTTTTAAAATTTACCTTCTGTGGCTTAACTAAAGTTCCATTTCATTCATGAGAGCTTGGTGACTGAGCACAAACTCGTGTGTCCTTTCACTGAATTTATTTTTGTGTAGGTCATGCCCCATGATATCAGTTTCTGAGGATTTATAAAAGCAAGGAACAACTATGAACTTATCTTGCTATATCTCACAGCCAGAGACTCTTTCCCTGCGTTTTAGCAGTTTCTGTAGGGATGTTTCCAGTGTGAGCTGTCTGTCTGATTTTGAAGCTCCTTCCCCCTGTGCTCACAGCTGTAGCAATACTAGAAACAAAACCAGAACCAAGCAAACAGGAAGCTGCATGAAGACCATTTTCTTCATATCTTATATTTCTACTTGTCACTCTGGGGGATAAGAAAACTTGCCATTATTATTTTTAAAACCTTTCTACTGACTTATCCGGGCAGAGCCGGTTGTGCCCAATGACGGGAGAATGTAGATAAAGGTGTCTGAATGGAGATACTCATCAAGGGTGAGGAGATATGGAAGCTGCGTGGGGGTGCTCATGGGAGAAATGAAACACACGTACTAGTAATGCAGCAGAAGCTGATTTGATGCAGCAGAAGCTGATTTGATGGCAATTAAAATTTTCTTTTCTAATCCCCACCTAGCAGCCCCTTTAGAACAATACCTACTTATTTTTTAAATTCAATTGTGGTGTCCTCTGAGAAATCTTGTTTGATCTGCACTATAACACTGTTTAGGAGCTCCCACCACATCTTTTATTGCTCTTAATACAGTAAATTATAACTTGTATATATAATTGTTTATCCCACAACATGTTTTGATATAAGAGAACATATATTGATTTTTTTCCCAATGCCTAGCATGAAATTTGGATAGTTAGTGTAGAATAAATATTTGCTGCATGAATATGATTGCCAGGTCTTCCATAATCACTGTAGCAACTGATTTAAGGGAGGCTTTTCATTTCTGAAGGTGGCATACTTTGTTTTTATGTCTCTGGAAGAATGCTAGTCTGCTCAGGGCTTAAACAAGGAGGAAAAAGGAAAGAAAAGACATCAACAGTAAGGATCTGAGGGTGATGTTCAACACTAGTGTTGAAGTTAATAGGAGGAATTTCCAGGTAAGATACTGAGTAGAAAATTGTAATTTTATTGGCCACCTCCTACATTTCCATTGAAACAAACAACTGAATATAACAGACAGATATATAGAAGACTAACTTGAAAATACTTCCTTTGAAAAAGAGTAATCCAACTTAGATGAAAACACCCTAAGAAAGTAAGTGAGAAGATAGTGGTAAAATCCAACTAACAACATGTTAGTCAAACGGATGGCAGAGGGGAAAGCAATGTTAGGTACCAGGGCCTGTCAGGGACTCGCTGAAAACATCAGTCAGCTAGCGCTCTGAGAAGCCACCCACAACTGTGGGTGATTTACACTTAGAGGGATGAGCTATAATAAAATGAATGACAGCCTTGGAGAGGAAAGGGGAACCACCTTAGCCAGGTACCAGGCGCTGCGGCAGCTCTTACCTGGCGCTGGACTAAGCAGTGAGAAACTGGTTACACTGAGAGACGGAAACCAGCTCGGCAGTTCGATAAGCACACAGAATAACTTGATGGTGAGAGCCCTGTTTTCGAGGCGACTGCGCAGGGTTTCAGCTTCTGCTCCAGTTCCCGCAGGCTGCTGTATCTTGAACTGGTCGTGGTAATTTAGAGATTTATATTTTCCCTTTCACTACTGTCTAAATATGAACGGATTGGGCAGAATTCCACATCAGTCTTTGTCAGACCCATTTCAATGCTGAATTCAGCTAGAAGCCAGTACGACTCTTGCTTTAAAAATAAGCAAGCAGAAACGTTATATCACAGACTTGGAAGAAAACATGCCTGTTCCAAATAAGAGGGATAATACAAAGAATCAGAACACATACCCTGTGTTGATACATATGTACTGAAAAAGACAAGGAGAAAATTCGTGATTTATGTTATTTTGTGACTCCAGAGAATATAACATTCAAAACAAAAGAGAAAACAAGAGAGACTAGAAGGGGTGAAAAAATCAAGGATAGTGTGTATATTGCTTAAATGCTGCAAAAAATATAACTGTAGAAAAGAAGACAAAATTTAAAAATCCTTCCAGAATGATGGAGGAATGAATAGAGAACAATGAAAGGAGTGGAGTACAGACCCTGGAGACTTTGCTGGTGTGTGAGCCAGGCTACACAAGCAGCTACACAGCCTCTACCAAACCATCCCCGCAACACACACACCACATGTAACTTTCTTTTCTTTGTTTATTGTGGGAAGAACACTTAACATGAGATCTACCTTTCTGACAAATATTTAAGTGCACAATAAAGTCTTTTAAATGACCACCTCATAGATTCCCACTGAAACAACTATAGTTGCAAGCAGAGCCCTAGAATTAATTTTTCTAGCATAACTGATGCTCGATACATCCTTTAACAGCAACCACTGATTTCCATGCACAAGGGTGATAGATTTCCTTTTTTTCCCTTTGTCCAGGGGCAGCTCTTTGTTCTCAGTCCAAAAAAAAAACAATGTGGAAGTATCAATGAAGACAAAAAAACCCAGAATTTATTCTTCCCAGATTTTCTATTATTTAGATGACACATATGTGACCCCAAGTTCTTGGGACACCTTTTTACTTCATCAGTAACATGACAACTGAGTTTTTAAAAGCAATAACTTTCCTTACCCTGAACCATCTTTGATTTATTGAATTCCCTAGCAGCTGTCTATTGAAGGGAAGTTCTCTACTGTGCTCTGACCGGCCACCAAGGAAGTGACCACAGACATCTTAAAGCAGCAGACTTCTTACTTCCAGTTTTGCAGAATTTATAAGTGACCCTCACAAACAAATTCTCTCATCTGTCTCCCCTACATTGAAGAGGGTGAGATCAGGAAGATTTTTATATATTCTTAGCAGATAATTGGAGCATGTCTCTTCTCTATGGTAGGCTTTGATCTAATCGATGTCTTTTGCCCTATGGCCATATAAAACCTTGTTCCCCTCCAGACTTTCAGAAAATATGAACCAATGAAATCTAGAAAAATCTTTACAAAACAAACTACCCTCACAGCCAGAATGAGAAAAGCTAAGGAATCTAGCCGATCAAAGGTCAGGTTTCCTGGGCCCAGTGGAATTATCATTCTGAGCAACCGCTGCAGCGACAAAGTTGCTTGGATATCAATGCAGAGAGACCAGAAGAAATAACCACTAGATAGTTAAAAGAAAATTTTCCAGACCAGAAAAAGAGAGTTAAAGCCATGAATCAAAAATATTAACTAACAGCAAAAAAAAAAAATCACTTTATATGTAAACTATGTAGTAAATATTATTAAATCAAAGCAAAGTTCTATAAGCTTCTGAGCAGAAAGAACAAGTGATCCTAATAAATAATCAAGATTCTATAATAAGTAATACCAAGATTCTAATCTTGGTATTAGAAAATATTGAAAAACTTTGGTCAGAATAGAAGGAAAATGAGAAACCTACAACTTCTACATAGACATATATATATGAAGGAAGCAGAAAAATAACCTTAGATATTTAAGGATTGAGAAAGTAGCAAGCAATTCTTATATCTTTTCTAAAATTATCACTCAAAATTTCCCTGCTAATACACCAATGGTGAGTCAAATTATATATTTCAAAGATTGCATGTGGAATCATGTCAGTAAGCACTGAAATCAGATAAACAAAATTAAGCTTAAATAACTGTGGTAAATACAGCTACAAACCAACATAAAAAAGAATTCATTAAAGAAAATAATGCAATATGTAAAGAATGTCAGTAGACTTCTGCCTCAAGGAAAATATAGTATATACAATTTT
>PVJI01012086.1:0-23126 GCA_004026765.1 Micronycteris hirsuta | reverse complement strand
CTAGGCAATAACTGCTCCCCTCTAGCCAAGTGTCATAGAAAAACTATGACCCCCCGCCCACCCTAGCAAAGGTTAAGTCTAAGGGGAGCCTCGAATTCCGCCTTTGCCAGACTCTAATAAGGTGGCCAAACCGCCTTGCTGGGGTGGTGTCAGAGCAGGCCAAGTGCAGATCGAACACTTGCATCCGCACTGGTGATAGTGAGCAGCGCACCCCTGTCCTGATGCTGTGGTATCAGTGGGAGCCGCATTTGGGGCCTAGGTTTCTACCCACCTCCAGCAGTAACAAGAACCTCATTCAGCTCGCTGCAGGGATCATGTCAGAGGAGATCCAGTGGGGATTTAGGACTTTTATCATGACCCAGGGCTATGGGTATAGACAAGGCCATCCCTCCTGCCATGGTGTCAGTGGAAACTATGTGAGGAGTAGCTACAAGGCACTCTTCCTTCTTGTAGCCAGGACAGAATCAGGGAGGTCTGGTGGGAGCCCAGCAATAACTTCCTACTTTTGTCAACAACAACTTTTGTCAAGGGACTTCTACTCCCATTTTGCATTAATCAACCAGCCCCTCCACCATCAACCCCCTTCCACCTGCCTTTACCTACTAATACTTACCAATGTCAGAAAAAAAATAAAACAGCTAAAACAAAGATGTTTATATAACATTTAAAGTGCCATATATATCCATATGTTGCTGTGTATAATGTGCACTCATGTTTTTGACTCAAACTTTCAGGAAAAAAATCTTTCATTTTAATTTTTTAATTCAATTATGTATTTATTTATATTTAGATATATGGTTTTGTATTATAAAGGAATTTTTGCATTTATTTTTGTACATATTACGGTACAAGAAATTTTATGTAACAAGTAATTACAAAACACAAGAACAGATACAATGTATTTCAGGTGCTATCCATGTATAATGCACATCCTTATTTTTCCCTCAAAGATTTTAACAAAAAGTGCACATTATACATGGCAAAATATGGTAGTACCTAAATTGTCTAAGTTTCAATAGAAGATCATTCATCATACCAAAAACCAAGTAAATACCAACTAAAGTGAAAATAAAAATTGACACTGACATTGATATGATAAAGATATTAAAATTATATGCAAAATATATTTTTAAAGATTTTGTCCATTTATTTTTAGAGAGATGGGAAGGGAAGAAGAAAGAGAAGGAGAGAAATATCAATGTTGCCTCTCATGTGGCACTACTAGGAAACTGGCCTGCAACCCAGGCATGTGCCCTGATAGGAAATTGAACTGGTGCCACTTTGGTTTGCAGCCTGTTCTCAATCCACTGAGCTACACCAGCGAGGGCTTTTTTTTAGGAATGCAAAGTATTCTAAAGCAGCCAACATAATTCTTCAATGAGCAACAATCAACGTTTGAATAAAATGAAAAGTAGAAATTCTTAGCAAAGAATCATATCAAGTACCTCCTTGGATCACAATGGCTTGAAACTAGAAACCAACCTCAAGGAAAAAACTCAAAAATGTTCAAATACATGGACGCTGAATAACAGGCTATTAAATAATGAATGGGTTAACAATGAGATCAAGGAAGAAATAAAAAAGTATCTGCAAACAAATGAAAATGAACATACAACAACCCAAAACCTATGGGACACAGCAAAGGCAGTCACGAGAGAGAAGTTCATAGCAAATCAGGCCTTCCCAGAAGAAAAAAATATCTCAAATAAGCAACCTAACCCTACACTTAAAGGAACTAGAGGAACAACAACAAACAAAGCCCAGAGCAAGTAGAAGGAAGGAAATAATCAAGCTCAGAGAATAATTCAATGACATAGAGACTAAAAAAAATAAAATAAAAATTCAGCCTCGGCTGGTGTAGCTCAGTGGATTGAGCGCGGGCTGGGAACCAAAGGGCCCCGGTTTGATTCTCAGTCGGGCCACATGCCTGGGTTGCAGGCCAGGTCACCAGTGAGGGCCATGTGAGAGGCAACCACACATTGCTTTTTCTCTCCCTCTCTTTCTTCCTCCTTTCCCATCTCTCTAAAAATAAATAAAATATTTAAAAAAAGATTAAAAAAAATTCAAAGGATCAGTGAATCCAGGAGCTGGTTCTTTGAAAGATAAACAAAATTGGCAACTGTTAACCAGACTCATCAAGAAAAAAAGAGAGAGGACCTAAATAAATAAAATCAGAAATGAAAAAGAAGTAACATCAGATATATTAGAAATACAAAGGATTATAAAAAATTGCTATGAACAACTATATGCCAAGACTGGACAACTTCTTCCAAAACTGAATTAGGGAGAAGAAAACCTGAATAGACTAATAACAACTAGTGAAATTGAAGTAGTAATAAAAAACTACTGACAATAAAAACCCTGGACCAGATGGCTTCACAGGCCAATTTTAGCAAACATTCACAGAACTAACACTGACCCTTCACAACCTATTCCAAAAAGTTCAAGAAGAGGGAACACTCTCAAACTCTTTTTAGGAGGTCAGTATTATCCTAACCACCAAACCAGGTAAAGACACAACAAAGAAAGAAAATTACAGGCCAATATATCTGATGAACATAGATGCAAAAGTCCTCAACAAAATACTAGCAAAACCAGATCCAACAATACATTAAAAAGATCATACACCATGATCAGGTGGGATTTATTCAAGGGATGCAAGGATGGTACAATATCACAAATCAATACATGTGATACATCACTTAAAGAAAATGAAAGATAAAAATCACATGGTCATATCAATAGATACAGAAAAAGTTTTTGATAGAATCCAGAACCCATTTATGTAAAAACATTCAGCAAAGTGGGAATAGAGGGAATACCTCAACATAATAAAGGCCATATACGAAAAACCTACTATTAACATTATACTCAATGGGCAAAAACTAAAAGCATTTCCCTTAAGATCAGGAACAAGACAAGGCTCTCACCACTCTTATTCAACATGGTACTGGAAGTTCCATCCACAGCGATCAGATAAGAAGAAATAAAAGGCATCCAAATTGGAAAAGAGGAAGTAAAACTGTCATTATTCACAGACAACATGATAGTCTACATAGAAAATTCTGTAGGCTCCATAAAAAAACTACTTAACCTAATAAGTGAATTTGGCAAAGTAGTGGGGATACAGAGTCAATATTCAGAAATTGATGTCATTTTTAGACACCAATAATGAACCATCAGAAATCAAATCTAAGAAAAGAATCCTATTTACTATTGCAACAACAACAACAAAAAATAAAGTACCTAGGAATAAATTTAACCAAAGAGGTAAAAAAAAACTGTACTCAGAAAACTATATGACACTGAAGAAAGAAATTGAGGAAGATACAAATAAGGGAAAGCACATACTGTGTTCATAGACTGGAAGAATTAACATAATTAAAATATCCATATTATCCAAAGTGATTTATAGCTTCAACACAATTCCTATTAAAATAGCAATGGCATATTTCACATATCTAGAGCAAATATTCCGAAAAATTATATGCAACTAAAAAAGACCCCAAATAAAAATTTGAGAAAAAGCAAAGTTGGTGGGATCCCAATACCAGATATCAAACTATGCTACAATTCCACTGTAATCAAAACAGTCTGTTACTGGCATAAGAACGTGCACATAGATCAATGGAACTGAATAGGGAGACCAGAAATAAACCCATGTCTTTTTGGTCAATCAATATTTGACAAAGGAGGAATAGCATAAAATGGAGAGTAAAGACAGTCTCTTCAATAAATTATTTTGGGAGAACTGAACTGGTACATGCAAAAGAACATAAACACCTCTAGGTTCATAGTTGCACTATTTACAATAGCCAGGATTTGGAAACAGCCTAAGTGCTCATCAGTAAATGAGTGGATAAAAAAGCAGTGGCGGGCAGTGAGGGACAAATACCATATGATCTCACCTTTAACTGGAACAGAAGCAACAAAACAAAAAAGCAAGCAAAACATAACCAGAGACATTGAAATTAAGAACAATCTAACAATATCCAGAGGGGAGCGGGGAGGGGACTGTGGAGAGAAGGGTTTCCAGGAACTACTACAAAGGACACATGGACAAAACCAAGGGAGGGGGGGTGGAAGCAAGGGAGGGAGGCGGGGTTGGGTGGGATGGAGAGGAGGGGAGGGGAGAAAATGCAGACAACTGTAATTGAAGAACAATAAAGTAGTAAAAAAAAGAAGCTGTGGTACATTTACATAATGAAACAGTACTCAGCAGTAAAAAAAGAAGAAACTCTTACCTTTTGTGACAGCTTGGAGGGAACTGGAGACTATTATGCTAAGTGAAATAAGCCAGGCAATGAAAGACAAATACCATATGATCTCACTTATAACTAGAACCTAAGGAACAAAATAAACTAAAGAGCAAAATAGAAGCAGTGGCACAGAAACAAGGAATAAACTGATAGGTGTAAGAGGGAAGGGGGGAAGGTTGGGATTAGTTGAAAGAAGGTGAATGAACTAGAGAAAGTAAGTATATGCATCATTCATGGACGTGAACAATAGTGTGGGGTTTGACTGGGAAGGGGAGTTGGGAGGAGGGGACAAAGGGAGAAAAATTGGGACAACTGTAATGGCAAAAACAATAATATACTTTTAAAAAAATTTATTTTTTTAAATTTTAATTATTTTATTGTTGTTCAATTACAGTTGTCTGCATTTACCCCCCACCATTCCCCCCCAACCCCAGCCAAACCCACCTCCCTCCCTTGCTTCCACCCTCCCTTGGTTTTGTCCATGCGTCCTTTATAGTTGTTCCCGAAAACCCTTCCCCCCATTATATTTTCTTTTATATATATATTTTCAAATTCTTCTTGGGCATTCTTTATATTTTCTCTTCTTTTGTATACATATCTAAGCTTTTATATTTATATACATAACATTGTTTTTTCATGATCTGGATTTGATATTACAATATCTAAAAAACCTGCAGATTTATTCTTGCTGACTCTTGTTTTTGCCACCTCTCTTTTATGGGGTGGTTTTCATTGTGTTTGACTTGTTATTATTATTATGATTTTTACTACAAGCTGCTCAACTTACTTGGAATGTTTTATTGAGACTTTTTCAAGGCTACGATTAGAATTATAATAAAAAGTGTTTAACAACCGCTGTGATATGGACAATATGAAATAAAAACATATCCAGTTACAATACTAGCAAAAATATTTAACAACTGGTATGGCATGGATATCAAGCAATCTAAAGAGATACTGGCTCAATCAGAAACAATGCTAACTGTAAAAAAAATCATAAATAGAATATCTATTCTGAATAAGCAATAGCACTTCCTGGAAGGAAGATAAATTCTCTACAGAATATTTGCATTTGCTTTTCTTTCTTATTTTAAAAAATAAGATATGTGCATAGCTTCTTTAATTAAAATTATAAAGGCTTACAAAGTAGATTTTTATGTTTTAATTTTTTTATTGTTGTTCAAGTACGGTTGTCTTCATTTTCCTGCCACCACTTTCCCCTGCCCCACACCCCCCCACCTCCTACCCTCAATCCTTCCCCCCTTTGGCTTTGTCCATGGGTCCTTTATACATGTTCCTTGATGACCCTTGGCTGGGGACACTGCTGTCCAAGATTACATAAAATTGCATTTTTTCTTGAGATATTTTTGGGACCTAAAGCTATGTGGATTCCAGCTATACACTCTCCTAATGGCCATCTTTCGGTTCTAAGTATTCAGTGATCGCTCTTCTCCCCCACTTAGCACTTAGTTTGAGGTAAGTCCATTCTCTGTGAGAATTCTTGTAGGTGGGTTGATTTCTGATCCACTCTTACAAAAGGAACCTTTGGGAGGTCCCAGCCCTAAAGAAAGAATATCTATCAGACTTAGTGCTTTTCGTGCTCCTCAAGTTTTGTTTCCTCTGCCCCGTACCACTGGAGTCCTGGACAGCTGAACTACAAATTACTCTCAGGCAGAGGAACACGAGGCAAAAGTCATCTACAGAGAAGTGTCTCAGCCACACGACAGATTTTTTTCCTTGATAATTTCTTACTGTCCTGCCAGCTTATCAATGAATTTAAGAATTTTTAAAACCTTTATCTATAATTGGTTTTTTTTAGACTGTTGGAGGAAGGATTGATCTAGGCATTTCTTCCTGTTTTTTAGAAATGAAATTCCTGTGATAGTATTCTTTATACAAAACTGGTTGAATTATACATTGATTGAACCCAAGACCATAACATTGTTTTAACGGAACTTATTGAATAAGTTAACTAGATGAGACATACTAGTTTAAGCATATTTTGATGTTTAGTGGAATTATGACAAAAAAAATCTTTTACCTCAAAGGGCTTTGTTTTCTTGGAAGAAAAATAGGTACTTTGCTTCTAAATTAGATGTAATTGCTTTATTTTGACCAGTGTACAAATGTGATTGAAAAAATACTTGGCATTTAGAGAAAGGATGAAACACGCATATCTTAGATGTTATAAGTGATCATAGACAGGATTGCTGCATTGATTACACCATCTACAAACTTTCAAATATTGACTTTGATATTTATTAGTCTGTTTATCATGATATATAGGTAATTTGTAGATAATCAATGAAATTATCATTAAATCTCCCAAAATATATATGAATATTTTATTCATAAATGATATAGAGCCAATTCCCAGAGAGAGCTATCAGAAGCACAAGGCTTTATTACATGCAAACTAAGGAATGAACACTAGGCTAAAAGTGTCCAACAAGGTATGGGCTCAACTTCAAATCGTCCTATCGTCAAAATAGGAGTAAGGAATCAGTGGTGCCACATTTCTCACAGTCAGTAACAATTTGACTCCATAAGTGCATTTTACTTGAAGTGTTTGCCCCAGACCAACACTAGGAAAACAGGACTAGCTCTGAACACAAAGCGATGTGGATAAAAGATATTCCTTGCTTTCAGTTTTAGTGGGTAAATTACAACAAAGGAGAGAAATAGGAAAATGTTGAAACTATTTTAAGGGAAAAAAGAAATCCCATTTTTATTCATACTGAGAAAAATTTGAATAGAGTAGCATAATAACTACTGTGTTTTATGTTCTGCTTTTTTCTTAAAAGCAAAAACTAGCCAAATAATTCTGAGCTCTGCAAAACATCTTTATTTGACACAAATCAAATGGTTTTGATTAAAGAGGTTTTGATTAATTCATTGTGGGTAATTATTGTAGTTGCTTTATTTCATGTGTATGATACTTAACATAACTAAAAGATGTAGCACACAGCATTTTCATTTTGCCTGGCCGCTATGAAATCACATCAAAAGCTGATTGTCCATTCAACTGTTTTGGAAAAAAAATTTTTTAAGTTCTTCTGTTTCTTAAGTTTTTCTTTGACCATTGGTTCTAGAGCAGGATTAAGTTAAATAGCCTAGAAGCATCTTCCCATCTTTAGATGCAAGTGCATTTTTTAAATACTTTAAGCCCATCTTAAAAAGAAATGAGACAAATGAGGTGAATGGTCATACAGAAAAGCCAGAAAAAAAATCTGTTTATTAAGGATTGACCAGATATTAGATATCTTTATATTGGACTCAAATAAATTTAAACTTGCAGTTACTTTCACTTCTGAAATGGGGATTGAGTGGAGCAGTTTCCCTGTAATGTTTGAATCCCTGGTTCCTCAAACAGTTCTCCAGCTGTGAATGTTGGACCTCTCCAAGGACCTATCAGCAGGTCTGACCGTAGATCACAGAGCCTTCCTTCTGTTTGCCGCTATGACTGATCTCTAAAAACAGGATCAATGCACCTTCCTTCCTGACACCCGAAAACAAGCTTCTATGTGAGTGTGTCAAAAAGGCAATATTTTGAACAACAATAAAAAATTAAAAAGGCAATATTTTAAAAGGTCAAATCTTAATTCACCTTGGTTCCCAGAAATAGTCCTTACAGCTTTTTGATGAAAACAATTTCCTAGCCCTTGATGATTACATTATAATGTTCTTGCAGTCAGAAACATTAAAGCTAGTTATATGTTTATTTTTACTCTAAAAATTCTTAGCTTTGTTACAGCAACATCCCCTTTGCAAGCCTAGGAACAAATAATAACATCTGACCCATTTCTTGAACAAAGATTCTCATATAAGTACTGATGTGAAAGTGTGCTCAGAAGGTAGCTTCTACCAAAAAGAAGGGCGATCTTATTTCTGAGATGCACGTGTTGTGCTTAAAAATGTATGCAGTTAAAAGAAACTAAGAGTATTTTTTATTCTATCTCACTTTCTTGATGCCTTCAAATACAATGATATTGCATTCTCCTGCAACTCATTTGTGTAAAATATCAGTAAAAATATACTTTCAATATAAAATCTGAAGAAAAATTCTTTCAACTTTCTATTTATTTTATTCAAATCTATTTCTTTTCCCAGATCCCAATATTTTCCAAAATATGCAGTTTGGAGTAATAGCATTGACAACTTCTTACATAAAAAACTTTTATAAATGCAAACTTAGAGTGATTTTTTGGCTAATCTCATCTATTTAAATTAGCTTTATTTAATTACACATACAGCTGTTCTGTGCCCTGAATACAGCCCAAGGGACTATTTAAAGTGCTTAAGTCTAAATGTCATGTTTTATCACTACATAATATGTAGCAACCACAAAAAAATCATTTTGTTGTTCACTGGGTAGTACTTCAAGAATACAGCATTCTTTTCCTTCTTTTTCTCTGATATGATAATAGTTATAAAGCTCTAAGCTAAATATAAATTGAACTGTCTTTGCTTTCTTCTGAACACCATTCAGGACAAAACTCAAATTACAGCAATATCTTTGTTCAGAGAGGCTTCTTTTATTTAATGGCTTTAATTACCATCTATAAGGCTTTCAAGATCCTTACCACCAGCCCAGATTTATCTCCAGTGCCCTAGACCCTGTCAACTGAACATCTCCTCTTAAATAGTTCACCTGTCCAAAGTGGGATTTGCCATCTTTCTTTCAACTGCTTCATCTTGCTCTGACATCACCAAATGGGGCCTCGCTGATCCTTTAGAATAGTGGCGATCAAAGGATCTTTGAGACAAGATGGCTTAGACCTTACATCATCTCTGTCCTTACACAAAACAAACTTCTGGTTTGGCATCTTAGAAAAAGTTTGGAATTGACTGATCTGGGCTTGAATCTCATCCCTATCGTTAGTGAGCAGGTGATCTTGGACAAATGTTTCTGGAAACCTTGGTATGTCACCCATAATAAAAACACCATCAAGCTTCCCAGTAGTAACTACAGAATCCAAAGATAAAATATATATGAAAATGTGATGTAACACAAGGCCTTATGTAAATATCAATATTTTTTTTAATTTAATCTTTTATTATTTTTCCAGTACCATTTAGTCCCCTTATACCTCCCTGCCTGCAACAATACCCACACTGTTGTCCATGGCCATGAGTCCTTTTTCCTTTTGCTCAATCCCTTCACCCCCTCACCTTTCCACCTGCCCTTGGCTGTCATCCTGCTCTCCATCTATGAGTCTGGCCTCATTTTCCTTGTTACCTCACTTTGTTCATTGGATTCCACATATGAGTGAAATCCTATGGTATTTTTCTCTTTCCAACTGGCTTATTTCACTTAACATAATATTTTCCAGGTCCATCCATACTGTCACAAAGGACAAAATTGTTTTCTTTTTATAGCTGAGTAGTATTCATTCTGTAAAAGTCCCATAGTTGTTTTATCCACTCATCTACTGATGGACACTTGGACTGCTTCCATATCTTGGTGATGGTAAATAATGCTGCATCGAACATAGGGTACTTATGTTCTTTCAAATTAGTGTTTTGAATTCCTTTGGATATATTTCCAGAAGTGGGATTGCTGGGTCAAAAGGAAGATGTATTTTAAATTTTTTGAGGTATCTCCATACTGCTTTCCACAGTGGCTGTCCCAGTCTACATCCCACCAACAGTGCAAAAGTGTTCCTCTTTCTCCACATCCTCATCAGCACTTGTTGTTTGTTGAATTATTGATGATAGCTATTCTGACAGGTGTGAGATGGTATCTCATTGTGGTTTTTATTTGCATTTCTCTAATAATTAGTGATTTTGAGCATCTTTTCATATGTCTATTGGCCAACTGTATGTCCTCTTTGGACAAGTGCCTGTTCAGGTCCTTTGCCTATTAAAAAATTTTTTTTGATGTTGAATTTGTAAGTACTTTATATGTTTTGGATATTAACCCCTTATCAGATATATCAGTAAATATGTTCTCCTATTCTGTTGGTTGTCTTTTTATTTTGTTGATGATTTCCTTTGCTGTGTAAAACCTTTTTAGTTTGATGTAGTTCCATTTGTTTATTTTTTTTCTTTTGTTTCCCTTGCCTGGAGAGACATATCCAATAAAAAATTGCTACTAGCTATGTCCATGATTTTGCTGCCTATGTTTTGTTCTAGGGTTTTTAGCTTTCCGGTCTAACATCTAATTTTTGATCCATTTTGAATTTATTTTTGTTTGTGGTGTAAGAATGTGGTCTAGTTTCATTTTTTTTGTATGTAACTGTCCAACTTTTCTCAGCACCATTTATTGAATAAACTATATTTAGCCTATTGTATGTGCTTGCTTCTCCTGTAGAATAGTAATTGACTATAAAGTTATGGTCTTATATTTGGGCTTTTCTATTCTGTTCCATTGATCTATGTTTCTGTTCTTATACCAGTATCATTCTGTTTTTATTACTATGGCTTTATACTATAGTTAGATATTAAGTAGTATGATTCCTCCAACTTTTTTCTTCTTTCTCAGAATTGTTGTTGCTATGTGGGGCCTTTCGTGTTTCCATATAAAATTTGCAATATTCATTCTAGTTCTGTGAAATATGGCAGTAGAATCTTGATAGGAATTGCACTGAATCTATAGATTGCTTTGAGTAGTATGGACATGCAAAAGATTTTAATTCTTCCTATCCATGAACATGGTATGTTCTTCCACATACTTGTATCTTCTTCAGTGTCTTATAATTTTCTGACAACAGGTCTTTACATACTTGGTTAGGTATATTCCTAGGTATTTTATTATTTTTGAAGCAATTGTGAATGGCATTGTTTTCTTAATTTCCCTTTCTGTTACTCTGTTATTGGCATATAAAAATGCATATGATTTCTGGATATTAATTTTGTACCCTACTACTTTGATGAATTCGTGTATCAATTCTAGTAGTTTCTTTGTGGAAAAGAATAACAAACAAAGCCCAAAGTGAGAGAAGGAAGGAAATAATAAAGATCATAACAGAAAGAAATGAAAGAGTCTAAAAAAGTACAAAGTAAACAAGCTGTTTCTTTGAAAATATAAACAAGATTGACAAAACCTTAACCAGACTCATGAAGAAAAAAAGAGAAAGGACACAAATAAATAAAATCAGAAATGAAAGAGGAGAGATAACAATTGACATCAAAGAAATACAAAGGATTGTAAGAAAATATTATGAACAAATATTTGCAAACAAACTGGACAACCTGGTTGAAATGGACAAATTCCTAGAAACATACAATCTTCTAAAACTAAATCAGGAAGAATCAGAGAATCTGAATGGACAGATTACATCTTGTGAAATTGAAGCAGTAATCAAAAAACTCCCAAGAGTCAAAAGCCCTGGTCTGGGTGGCTTCACAGCCAAATTTTACCAAACATTCCCAGAAGAACTAACACCTCTCCTTCTCAAACTATTTCATAAAATTCAAGAGGAGGACAGGCTCCCAAATTCATTTTGTGAGGCCAGCATTATCCCAATGCCAAAACCAGATAAAGACACTACAAAGCAAGAAAATTATAGGCCAATATCCCTGACAAACATAGATACTAAAATCCTCAACAAAATATTAGCAAAACAAATGCAGCATGTATCAAAAAGATCTTACACCATGATCAGGTGGGATTTATTCTGGCAATGCAAGGTTGGAACATTTGCAAACCAATAAATGTGATTCACCATCTAAACAAAATGAAGGATAAAAGCCACATGATCATATCAATAGATGCAGAAAAAGCATTTGGTAAAATGCAGCACCAATTTATGATAAAAACTCCTAGCAAAGTGGGATTAGAGGTAACATACCTAAACATAATAAATGCCATAAATGACAAACCCACTGCCAGCATCATACTCAATGGACAAAAACTACAAGTGTTCCCCTTTAGATTGGGAACAAGACAGGTATGCCTGCTTTCACCTCTCTTGTTCAACATAGTACTGGAAGTCCTAGTCAGAGCAGTCAGACAAGAAGAAGAAATAAAAAGGCATCCAAATTGGAAAGAAAGAAGTATAACTGTCTTTATTTGTAGGTGACATAATACTGTTCCTAGAGAACTCCAAAGATCCCACCAAGAAACTACTAATTTCTATTTAGCAAATTTTAAAAAGCATACAGAGGAAGATAGGCTTAAGTATAAAATAAATATCTTAGTTTATAAGACAATAGTATACAAGCCACAACCATTGAACAGCCACATAATGCAATTTGGTTCTCTGAAATTTCATTGAGACTTGCTCAATTCTAGTGCCAACTAACAGGTAGAGGTCAAAAGTATTTGTGGGGCAAGTGAACACATGTGTCAGAGATATATGACCCATGCACATGTAATCTTTAGCAAAAGAAGGTTATTTTTCCTGGTAACATATGGACTTCTTAGTTTAGTAGAAATTAATGAACAATTGCCTTGCATTAAAACAGAAGTCAGAATAATTACTTTCTTAATTTGCAGTTAGGAAATGGCTTAAGAATGAGATAAACCAGGATCAAGATGTGACTGTACTAAAAATTTAGTCTTTCTCTCAAAAAGGATATTTCAATACAATTAAATTTAAATGAGATTCTCTCATAAGCTGCATTATTATTATGCCTCCAAATCAGACCAGGATATTCACCTCCTCATGCACTAAGTTGACATGTGAGTGGTTTGGATGACACTGGTCTCTGAGTATGATTTCACATAATGACTGTCTTTAAAGTAGAAGATCTGGTGAGTCCCCTGATGACCTAATCTCAACATGTTTCAATATTCCTAATTGAATGTCGTTTGGATGGTGAGAAATCTCCACATCCAAATGACATCACTCTGATCAGAGCATCACTCTAATACATATGTCATGCAGCCGCACTACAGTCACTTGGTCTTTTCTATTTGAAAAAGTAATTAATGGCAGTATCTGACAGGAAAATTTTAATCTTTTCCTCCCAGGAAAGCAATCCAAAGTCACCTGTGCTATGCATTCAAATGCTTATATCACATATACACCTCAAACATCCACAATCCAGTTTTCTTTGTAGTGTTATTGAACTTGTTTGTATAGCTAATTTAATCTCATGTCCGAACATTCCCAGAAGAACTAACCAAACATTGAACTAACCAAACTTTATCCCCCGCCCCCACCAAACATTGGCAGGCTGACAGTTTTATCTGCTTATTGCATTATGTCAGTCTTTTGCAAGCAAGATGTAGAGAGTACCTAAACATCTTGGGGATAATTATTCTTCCAGTAATTTGGAACACTAATGATAAATTTTCATTTTTTATGGTGCAAGTGTTTTATGCTTTACTAGTTTGTACTTGGTCTTTTCTCTGATATTTTTCCTCCTGTGTGAGATTTTACAGGTCTACTACTTGTACTCTTCCTATGAACAATGTATTCTACTTCAAAAGAAGTAAGACGATTATGGTAATATTGAAAAGGCCAGGTACTGGCCTTTAAAGAAAGCAAACAAACTTGATTTTGTATCTTTCCTACAATAGGAGGTTAACTAATAAGTAGAATGAGCCTGGTTAAGGAAAATATGCTTCAAGACTACATACAAATGCAGATGACTGCAGTAGGCTAGTGCGTGTTTAAGAGACTAGTTCAGAGCAGGAGATCAAGCACCCTCAGTACTAAGCTCTGAGATCTGGTCCTGCGCAGGATCCAAGTGCTCTAGACTAAGAACAGCATGCTAACACACCGATATAAGATGAAGTCATTATAACTCCATTTTCTGTCCCTATGGTTTTGTCATTTCTAGAATATTATATAAGTGGAGTCATATAACATATTGCCTTTGGAATCTGGCTTCTTTTACTGAGACAAATGTACTTAAACACTGTCTATGTTGTTGCATGGATCAGAAGTTTATTTTTGCCTTTTCATTGTTGAATAGTGTTCCATTTTGTGAACCTGCCACAGTTTGTTCATTCACCTGTTGAAGGACATCTTGGCTGTACTAGGTTTTTGCAAGTATGAACAATACTGTTATAAAAATCTATATGTAGGCTTTTCTGTGAATATCAGTTTTCATTTCACTTAGGTAAGTATCTAGGAGTAGGATCACCAGTCATATGATAAGGGCATATTTAACCTTATAAGAATCTGCAAAAATGTTTTCAAAAGTGGCTGTATTATTTTTCATTCCAAGAACAATGGATAAGCATTTGTATTTCCCTGTACTTTCACTAGCATTTAATATTGTCAGTTTCTTTAAAAAATGTTATAGCCATTCTGGGCTAAAGAAATTGTCACACACATGCCCATGACATGCACATAAGGGGATATTATTCAGCCTTAAAAAAGGAGATACTGCTATTGTGACAATATATATGAACTGGGAGTATATTATGTTATGTAAAATAAGCCAGACACAGAATGACAAAACTGTGTGATCTCACTAATAAATAGAATCTAAAAAATCAAATTCACAGAAGTGGAGAGAAGAAGAGAGATTACCAGGGGAGGGCAGGTGAGGGAAATGGGGAAATGCTGGTCAGAGGGTGCTGAGTTGTAGTTATGTAGGTTGAGTAAATCTAGAGATAGAATGAACAGCATGAGGACTATAGTCACTAATACTGTATTGTATGTGTACTGGAGATTTGCTAAGAGGGTAGATTTTAGTTGCTCTCATCACACACAGTAATTAGCTAGACTGTTGCAATCATTTCATTATGTATATGTATCTTAAAATATCATGCTATACACTTTGAATACAGTTTTTACTTGAAAAAATATTTAGTCATTCTAATAGGTGGGTAGTGGTATCTTATCATTTTAAAATATACTGTTGAATATCTTTTCATATGCTTATTTGTTATCTATATATCTTCCTTGGTGAAGTGTCTGTTTAGATCTTTTGCCCTTTTTCATCAGATATTTTGTTTACTTATCGTTAAGTTTTAAGGGTTCTTTACATATTCCGGATACAAGTCCAACAAAGGTTATATGCTTTGCAAATACAGCTGACTCTTGAACAATGTGGGTTTAAATTGCATGGGTTCACTTATATGTGGATTTTTTTACTTGACCCACAAAGTTTAAACTCACACTGCTCAAGGGTCAAACGGCGGTTGGAAATACGCATACGCAGAGGGCCAACCTAAGTTATACACAAAGTTTTCACTGTGCAGGAGGTCTGCCCTGACCCCCATGTTGTCAAGGCTCAACTGAGTTTTCTGCCATCGGTGGTTTTCTTTTCATTCTCATAGCAGCATCTGTCACAGAGGAATAGTTTTAATGTTGATACAGTCCAATATATCAAATACTTCATGGTTTGTGGTTTGGGGTAGTATCTAAAAATTCACCACCGAACCCAAGGCCACATAAACTTTTATCTTATGCTTTTTTATAGAAGTTTTATAGCTTTATGTTTAGCCCTATGATCAATTTTGAGTTAATTTTGCATATAATGTGAGAATTGTCAAGGCTTATTTTTCTGCAAATGGATGTCTAATTCTTCCATCACTAATAGTTAAAAGGATTATCCTTTCTCCACTGAATTACCTTTGCACCTTTGCAAAAATCAGTTACTATATCTATCTGCATGGGTTTATTTCTAGGCTCTCTATTTTATTTCATGGATTGACATGCTTATCCTTTTGTTAAAACAATACTGTTTTGATCACTGTACTTATACTAAGTATTCAAATCAGGTGACAACCGTAGGTCTGGCCTCCAGGAAATGTGAATTCTTTACATTCATTCTTCTTTATAGAATAATTTTGACTCTTCCAGTTCCTTTGCCTTCCTGTATAATTTTAGAATCAACTTTTTATTATCTTCAAAGAACAGTTTGGTATTTTTATTATAGTTGAGGTGAATCTATAGATTGAATTGGGGAGAAATGACTTCTTAACACTATTAAATCTTTCAATTCATGAACATACTTCTCTCCATTTGCATACATTTTTTATTTCTTACATTAGTGTTCTGTAGTTTTCAGTGTGCAGAACATGCACATATTTGTTTAGTTATTATAATTCATTGTTTGGGGTTTTACTGTAAATGAGATTGTTTTTCAAACTACAAGTTCCAAATATTTATTTCTGGCATATATGTGTGCCAGATTGACATTTGTTTATGTCTTTATGTTCTGTGATCTTTCTAAAGTAACTTCTTTAGGATTTTCCACATGGACTATAGTCTTATCTGAAAATCTTATTATTTACCCCACAAAATCTTACTCAATCTCCAATTTCTACTTCATGTAGAGGAAACCAGTTCTGAAATCATTTAACCTGCAACACCTTGCTCACACCTGTATTCTGCACTTATCACACTGTAACATAACTACTTATTTACGTACTTTTCTCCTCTACTAGGCTGTCTGATCCCTGAAGGCAGAACCTACAGCTGTTGCCTTTTCATTCCAAGCACTTATTAAAGTATCAGATATACAGGAGGAATGTACTGTTTAATGAAAAACAGAGGAAAAGAAGGCAAAGAAGAGGGAAAAGCAAATAAGACTACACATTTACAAATTATTAATCAGATGTACAAAGAAAATATAGCTCTTTTTCTTAGCACTGATATTTTCATCTTTCCCATAATAGATTAGATCCCCTACCTACTAGGGCTTGAAAGAGGGGAGAAGGGCATTAAACTTGCTAGTGAAGTGCCTCTATTTCTTCTAGTTTAAACCATCTCGTTCGGGTAACTTGTGTTGGGTGAATGGTCAGCCTTCCAGCTGTTTTCCTACATTCTTCTCTTCCCCAAGATGGGATCCGGGTGATGGCAGCATACACAGGCTCTCGGGCTGAAGAGGTACCTGACATCCAGCACTGCAACCTTAGCTTGTTATTAGTCACCTCTGCTTCTTCCACAATGGCCATCTACCTCGTTTGGTAGATGATGCCTCGACTGCTTGTCAGGCATCATCTACCAAAGTCTTGAGTGAAGTCTGTAGCTGACCATTTGAAGTCTGTATTTTCACTTGGCTTAGTCAGGGCCTGGGGTTCTTGAATTCATTTGCAACTCAGGTATCACCAGTCCTGAAGACTGCTCTAATATTCAGCTACATTTTCTTGGTGGTGTCTAGTTTAGGAATTCTTCACTCCATAGTCCCTGCAGAGGACATCTTATGCCTTGGTTGCCTTCTTAGAAGGTCCAACATCTCACTGCTCATTCCCCTACCCCACAGGTTAAACAAAAACATCTGCATTCCTTTCATACTACCTGGAAGCCAAAGTAGACTCAAAAGGCCTCCTCTCGGTCTATGCATGATACATGGTATCTATACCAAAGACCCAGCCAGCATGGTGGTTGAGGTTAGGTAAGAACACAACCTTTGTACAGTTCCTTTCTGGAGACTTCTTATGAAAGTTTGGATCTAGAGAGTAGATTTCAGAGTGAAATGAATGTGCATTTTTGTAACAGGATTGGTTATTTTCATATTTTTTATGATATTAACCACCTCTTTGCCCCTCTCTGGCACAGAGTGTAATGGAAATACAACCTAACACAATAAGGTCTGGTAGGACAAGTATCCAATGGAGTAAACAATTGAAAAATGTAATTCTCCATTATAATATGCATGTGGTTAAAGTTATAAGTATGGGAGAATTTATTGAAAAATACACATTTCTCCTTCACTTCTTGCACTGGACTTCAAATTGGCCCACTTTAGCAGTTATTAAAACATTCTACCTTTTCCATATCCTACTATAGCTAATGACTCCATTGTGTAGCTGCCAATTTCTAACAATCAGTGGTCCAGCTTTTCAGGGTTTAACTCAGATTTGTTTTCCTCATACTACCAAGAGCATAAAAGAATGGCATTTGAAGTATTCAAGATATACATATATTTGGGCAGCTAGTAGTCATCTCATTTCATATTACCCTGTGTGATGAGCAATAATGATTCACATATATTCATGTAGAAAGAAAAATTTCCCCAAACACATTTGCCTCAGTCCTTTCATCCTTAAAGTACAGGTTTCCAGTCCTCAAACCTCATGTTTCCTGTTTCGTTTCTGCCTGAGGTGCTGCCCGACCCTATCAAAAATTCTTTGTTATGCATTGCTCCCTTTAAGTGTATCATTGCATATTAAATTTATGTTTCTGTGAAATTAACTTTTCAAAACTGCCCTGGTTCTATTGATTAAGACATTAGCCTATTCAAGTCAAGGCCAACCCCTTTTCACAAGCTGCCTTATTTTCCTGCAGACACACAAATGCCCTCATTCAATATAAATGTTGCCAGTTCTGTGGAGTTCAGTCACATTAGGGGAGAGGATGTGGTTTCAGTTGAAAGGACTCCCAGGGAAAGCTCAAGAGCTGCAATGGTTTCAATACTGCTAATTAGATTTAGGCCCAAAAGTAATCACCCAACTGGTCCCAGTTGCAAGGAAGTTTTAATGTGATTATTAGGGATGGATTACTGATAGAAGGTGGCTGACCTGGCCCATTTTAGATCACAATTTTAAAACTATAAAGGACCGCATACATCAACTGTTATGGTGCTTCCAGAAGTAAAGGTGTGTGCTGCTTGTAGTTTTAGGTGGTACAGAATCAAATATCTTGATTTTTGCATTTATATTTTCCCACCATTACATAATCATCCCAAGTGACACAAAGTCCAAGAAGGGAGAGGGAAAAAAAAAACACACGATGAAAAGGTGAGTGAGGGGAAGAAAAAGAGGCCAGGAAATTATCTAGAATCAAGAGAGAGAAGGCGAGAACATGCCCAGGGCAGGAGGCTGATGGGAAAAGCAACAAAGGGGGAGACAGGCTCCAGTGATTCCGAGTGATCTCTCAGTACTTGTATGATACCCCAAGGACTCTGGCTGTGGAACTCAGCACCCCGAATAGGAGCCACACCACACTGAAGGTAGAAGAGAAGAATGCTTGGAAAAGCACATGGAAAAGGAAGTGGCAAGGCTTACAGAATAGGAAATTAGCTGGAGAGGTTTCAGAGACAGATAAGTAGAAAATGAAATTAAGTCAAGGGACATGTATAAAGGACCCATGGGCATGGACGACAGAGTGTGGACTGACTGTGGGAGCAAGTGGTGGATGGGGTGGGAGAGGGCAATGGGGAAAAACTGGGATGACTGTAATTGAACAACAATAAAAAAATAAAATAAAATACAGGAAGAAAAGAAATTAAGAGTGGAGGATCTGGAATTTCTGGTAAATAGAGGCCTGGTGGGGAGGGAGCCAGCAGGATGATGAACTGCTAATGACGTGAGAGAGGGTGGCCAAAGGTATCTGAACCCTGGACTAGAAATTAGAACGCTGAAATTGTCTAATGATGGGCAATGAAACAATTCTTAAATGTGGGGCAAACCAGTCTCAGTCTCCTCTGCTATAATGCGTGGTTATAAAAATTAGAGAGGATAGTAACCTGCTTACGATGATGAGGGGGGCTTTCCATTTACGACTGGAAAACAGGTTTTCTTTGAAGTAAATTTTTAGAAGAAAAAGTTTGTAGATGAAAACTGATACTGAAAAAAAGGTTAAACACAGTACATTACGATGTAGTAAATGATCGTATGAATCCTGAAACTGCCTGTCTGGATAGAACTCCAGCTTCTGCCACTCGCTGGCTATGTAACCGTGTTTCTGCATCTGTGTAAA
Organism: Micronycteris hirsuta; assembly: GCA_004026765.1. Classification (NCBI taxonomy): domain Eukaryota; kingdom Metazoa; phylum Chordata; class Mammalia; order Chiroptera; family Phyllostomidae; genus Micronycteris; species Micronycteris hirsuta. The sequence continues at coordinate 3,316 of PVJI01012086.1, read as the reverse complement.
GAAGATCATGGTGGTACCTACTTCACTTCACAGCGTTTATGTGCAGAGTAAATGAGCTAATATAGCCAAAGTTTTTAGACAAGTGTCAGGCATATTTGTGTGTTGGTTTTCTGTTTGAAAGTACATGTAACAAAAATGATTTAAAAGTTAATAGAATGGAAAACACTTTTCTACTCAAATATCTTGATTCTACACAGATTTAGAGGTTATGTGGGTTGCCCAACTTCTCAGTGCCAGAACTTGAATTACAATCTGATTTTTTGAGTCCCCTCCACCTTCTCATGTCTCCTTTTTTCATGCTTTTCCGTTGCCAACGCTGCGTGAACAGGCACAATGAAGCACTTTGTAATACTAACTCCAACGTATAAGAAGGAGCATGCTTTGTTAGTAGAAAAAGTTGGAAAAGCTGCAAAAATAGCCATTTTATCCAAGATCTAAAATTTTTTTCTGCCATGCAAATCATGATTATTATTAGTTTTCTTGGTTTTCAGGGGAAATGAAAAAAATTAACTGGTGGCTGGCCAGTAAAAGAGAAACATAGAGCGGAGTCTCTCCTCCCAGCTGTACACGGCCTTGTAACGTGGGCCACCTGCAATCCTCAACAAGCACAGGGTTCACAGGAAAGATCCCACAATTCTTAACTCTTCCGTTGCCATATTAACCAGTAGGCCACAGAGTTTTCCTATAAATATTCTCTTTTTTTTAACTGATTATGTCAATTAATAAGTTGCGGTCCATTAGTTCATTCATTTTAAGGAGCCGTTTTGCTTAACATACACAGCAGGAAGCCACATAAGACTAAAATTTATTTTTCCATCAGATTCTCTCCTAGTAATTCATGTTTAAAAAAAGATTTCATTTATTTATTTTTAGGGAGAGGGGAAGGAGGGAGAACGAAAAGGAGAGAAATATCAGCGTGTGGTTGCCTCTCATGTGATCCCCACTGGGGACCTGGCCCACAACCCAGGCATGTGCCCTGACTGGGAATCAAACCAGCGACCCTTCGGTTTACAGCCCACACTCAATCCACTGAGCTTCACCAGCCAGGGCAGTAATAATTCACTTTTTTTAGGGAGAGATTAGAATGTGAACCTCTGCCTTCTGGGGCTGTTTCCTAATGAGAACAGTAATTGTGCCCTTGTTAGGAGCTTCTTAAAAGCTTTCAAGAAAATATCATTTGAGATAAATAATGCTGATTAGACACCCACCCATGAAAGAAAGAATAGAAAGGGATCAAGTGGTAAACGAAATAAGTGTTGCTCTTTCAAAGCAAACGGTGATAAATGGAAGACTGGCGCTGCTGCTTACACTGGCGCGCCAGAGATTGGTCAGACTATTTATAATTGTGTTTCGGTGTTCTGCAGACCAGTCATTTATACTAACGGTAATGCTAAAATGATAAATTAGAAAGAAGCAGGTTGTTTAATCAGCAGATAAGCAGTGTTGTAGCTCAAATCAAGAGACATTCTGTTTGTTTTGCATGTTAATAAGGCATGGAAAAATCATTTGGTTTAAAGGGAAATTTGCCAAACATTCACCCACTCATATAATTAAATTATTGATATTTCCTTTCCTTCCACTTAAAATGTTTCCTTTTTTTACTTCAGTCCTTTTTCAAATGATCTACCTTTTATATTAATCACCTAAAAAAAGAATTGCAATAAGTTAGTGCTATAAAAAAAGGTCATTTCTTATACCTTAACTTAGCTGTTTCAAAATTTTAGTATTAACTACAGACCATCCTGCTGTGACACGTGATTTTGCAAGGAAAGCACAGGCAGCAATTCTGTACTGTCTGTTGGATTTCAAAATACAAACGCTTTAGCATATTCTTAATTAAGTTTATGCATATCTTATAAGTAATAAACATTTTAAAGAAAATATATGCGCACTTTAGGTTTAAAATATATACTTACTAATAAAAAATGGGTGTTCATTAATCGAACTACCCATCATTGCTACTGATTCCATTTTATGCCTTTTTATAAAACAACTCTATTAATGACTAAACATTGAAGTTTATTTAGGTAGCAAAGTTGGACTAGTTAACTATTCAGTATCCTGAAGTGACTTTTTTACTGGTTCATAAAATAACTTTCCTTTCCCTCGAGATTAACAAACTTCCTTTCCACTTTTGAGATTCTTGTGTGTTCTTATTTCCAGCTTGATTTCAAGGACTTTTGTCTTGTTTCACTTTCCACTTGATGTCTGTATTCTGGGGGCACGACACAAAGTGATACCAAATGCCACTGGGTCCACGGTGTACGCATGTTCCATCTCTATTTTCAAAATGTTTTACATTTTTATTCTAAAGCACATATTACTTGCTTTAAAAGATACCAGAAAGGTAGTACAACTGCATTAACAAATCAAATAACATAAACATGATAGAGAAGGAAAGGACATGGATAAAGGTAGAAAAATGTAAGAAAAGTAAAAAAAATAAACAAAACCACGATCGAGACTTTGTTACTAAAGCATTCTACCAAGAGGGTGAGCAAACTATAACCCTTGCGCTGAATCTAAATGCAGCCTAATTTTAAAGTGAGATCTACTCTCTACAAGATTTAAGTGCATGAAACAGCATTATTAACTATAAGCATATTTTATAGCAGATTTCAATAAGTTATTCATCTTGCATCACTGAAACTTTCTATCTATTGAGCAGCAGCTCTGCATTTTCCCTTCCTTTAACTCCTGGCAACCATCATTCTACTCTCTGTTTCTGCGCATTTGATTATTTGATAACCCCACACACATGGAATTGTGCAATTTGTCCTTTGTGACTGGCTCATTACGTAATGCCCTCCAGGTTCATCCATGTTGCCACATACGGCAGGATTTTCTTCCCTTTTAAGGTTGAATTTCGTTTCACTGTATGAACATTGAAGGTGTTTCCATATCTCGACTATTGTGAACGAAGCCGCAATGAACATGAGAGTGCAGGTATCTCTTCAAGATCTTGATTTTTGTTCCTTTGGACACACATCCAGAAGCGGTCATGCTGAAAGATATGGTATTTCCATTTTCCTTTTTTTTTTTTTCTGAGGAACCACCACACTGTTTTCCGTAGTGACTATACCACTTTACATTAAGGGTTCCAAACTTGACAATTATTATCTTATTTTTTCAATAATAGCCATTCTAACAGGTATGAGGTGAAATCTCATTGTTTTGATTTGCATCTCTCTGATTACATATCAATTATGTAAGTATAAAAAATTCCTTTTAATCTATTTGCATGTCTTCTTTGGAGAAATGTCTATTTAGGTATTTTGCCCAGTAAGAGACTGCTATAAAGAATTATATATCAACA
>PVJI01012085.1:0-53252 GCA_004026765.1 Micronycteris hirsuta | reverse complement strand
CTGTTCATGTCTTTTGCCCATTTTTTAATTGGGTTTTTTGTCTTCCTGGAGTGGAGTCGTATGAGTTCTTTGTATATTTTGGAGATCAGACCCTTGTCTGAGGTATCATTGGCAAATATGTTTTCCCATATGGTTGGTTCTCTTTTTATTTTAATACTATTTTCTTTAGCCCCACAGAAGCTCTTTATTTTGATAAGATTCCATTTGTTTATTCTTTCCTTTATGTCCCTAGCTCTAGGGGATATATCATTGAAGATGTTGCTGCGTGGAATGTCTGAGATTTTTCTACCGATGTTTTCCTCTAGAACTTTTATGGTGTCACGACTTACATTTAAGTCTTTTATCCATCCTGAATTTATTTTTGTGTATGGTGTAATTTGGTGCTTGAGTTTCATTTTTTTGCAGGTAGCCATCCAGATTTCCCAACACCATTTGTTGAAGAGGCTATTTTTATTCCATTTTATGCTTCTGCCCCCCTTTGTCGAAGATTAATTGCCTGTAGAGACTTGGGTTTATTGTTACGTATTTTTGATGTAGTGTCGTTTATTATTATAAAATGCCCATCTTTATTTCATGTTATCTTTGTTATCTTGAAATCTGTTTTGTCTAAGTATGGCTATACCTGCTTTTCTGTGGATACTCTTTGCTTAGAGAATCATTTTCCACTCTTTCACTTTAAGTCTATCTTTGTCTTTGCAGCTTAGATGTATCGCCTGAAGGCAGAGTATCGTTGTGTTTTGTTTTTTGATCTAATCTGTTACTCTGTGCATTTTTATTACTGAATTCAGTCCATTTTCATTTAGTGTTATTATTATTATTTGCATGAAGAGGACAAGTCTTATCTATGTTTCATTCCATTAGCACAAAATTATCCTGATTAAAAAATGATATTGATGGAATGAGATATTGCAGAATGTGGCTTAGACATGAAATGACTTGGTGCAAACCACCCAGGATTTCAGTGTGGCCTTGGTTTTTAAGAAGGCAGAACTCAGTCTCCTAAACTTTCTCTTGTTTACACTTGCTATTGGAAGAATTTACCAGGTCTTTTTTATCACTGAATTTTGTGAGGTGACCATTTAGGGCAATTACTCGTGTATGCTGATTTCCTATAGTCATTTTAAATTTTGTTTTCTGGTATCTCATGCCTGCATTGGTTCTTTTCTTTTGTATTTCTGTCTGTTGTTTTTGTTTGGTGGTATTCCATACTTTTTTTTCCTATTTCTTCTTTGTTTAAGTTATGTGTTTGTTTTGAGTTTTTTTTGTGTGTGGTTGCCATTAGGTTTGTGAAAAATAAGTTTCTCATATGTAGTAGTCTTTGTTCTTTTGAATGCATCTGATTACCATTTTCCTTTGCAAATTCTGACTTTAATCCCCTCCCATTTTATGTTTTTGTTGTCATAAATTATCCCTGTTTCTGCTGTCATAAATTATCTCTGTTTCTGTTGTAAGTTTGTTCATGATCTTTCTTGTAGCTGAGGGCATTTACCACAAGAAGATCTCCATCGAAAGAAATACTCATGGGGGTTATGCTATCTGAAATAAAGAAAAAAAAGGTCACAAAATTGATGAGTTTTATGGTTTTCCAGTAGGTGGTACTGAATCACAAGATTTTTGTTTTTTTTTTTTTTTTTTTTTTTTTAGTGCTCTTGCACTTCTCTGGCTTTTCGGGTTTCTATGAAGTGGTAGAAAATGGCCTCTGTTTCCTGGGAATGTGGGCACCTCCTCTGAGAGCAGGACATTTTGTTCTCAGGAGACCTACCCTACAGGGGAATGCCGTGGGTGATAAGACTTCAAATTTGTAAAAGCCCAGTGCTAGAAGCTAGCAGCAGTGCAGTTTTGATAAGCTAGATTAAACCCTTTGTTGCTTTGCATTCCCAGCAATGATGACCAGAGAACCTGTGCAGTGTCCCCTTTCCACCTTCACCCAACCCTCTGAATAGTTGCAGAGTGCACCCTTTGCTCAGGAAAAAAGTTTTTCTGTAGTACCAGACCTTGGGTTTACAGTAAATATGCTCTGCAACCTGACAAAAAGGGTGAGGGGGAAGGCTCTGTCAGGTTAAGGGAAGGCAGCTAAGCATGCCAGGTTGTCTGGAATGCTGATTGCCAGACAACCGTGGCCATACCTCTGTGCTTCATCCTTTCCCAGGTCAATGGGATCAGCTGCAGCTCATACTGCCTACTCCTACAGGAATGCTCACTGAATCTCTTTGTTCCTCCAAGCTGAAAGGAATGCCATCCCCAACCTGATTCTTCCCCTGTTTGGACTGAGCCCTGCAGTAAAATCTAGGCTACAGGGTTACACCCATGGCTTCTTTGAGCTCCTTTTTCCTTCTCACCTCCCCATTTCACTCCCACTTGCCCACCTTTAGAGGTTTCAATGCACAAATGTCCCAGATGTGTCTGTGTCTTGAGCAGGGAATCCTTTGTTGAATTATAGCTGTTCAAATTGCTTAAACTTTAAGAGGAGAGAGTAAGGACATCTCTCATGTCACCATTCCTCTCACTTTGTTTCTTCTTTACAATCTCAGTGCCAGTCAGCATTGCTTCCCTGGTAGACCCTGGGAAACACAAAAGTTATATTAGAGGAACATAATATATTGCAATTCGAACACCTTAAAAAGGTCAGCTATCTAATCCTTTCTGCTGGTGAGAGCTCCTACAGTTGTGATACTTCCCTGGTTAGGCTCAAATTTGTCTTCAGGATTGAGAATAGCAAAGTCTAGCTAAATTAGCATTAGGAATATTCTCTTCTTTTTAACTTTCCTTCTTTAATCATTACAATCCTCATTTTTTTAATCATTCCCAGGATCAGCCACAGTCCACATATCCATGCATACTTTCATAACTATCAGGATTTGATTGGATATCAGCTTCTTCCTTTCTGTTTTCCATGGCAACAGGCATGAGTTTCACAGGCTTTCTCTTTCCCCGAACTAAATTAAATTTAAAAATCCTACTCGCATTTCCCTAATTACTCATTTCAGTATGTGGGGAAACAGAAAGCATAGGCTCTTTCTGTGCCACAAGGGGGCTAAAAGGTTTGAATCTACCAGGGATAAATAATCAGTAGTTTCTATGGATCACAGATCCACACCTACAAGTAAAAACTGCTACTCCTAAATTCTTTCTTTCTCCTAATTAACATTTACCCTCCCACAGCACTTGCTTTTACAACATGTGCTTTAATTCTGTTTAATAGAAATCTCATCATTCCTGGTATTATAGTACCTCTATGTCTCTTCCATGGGATTGTTAGTTCCTTGAAGTAGGGCAATGACTTAGTTACCACTATGTTTCTAGCCCTACCAATAGTGTCTGACACATGGAGGTGTCCAAAAATGTTTATTGAATTGACAGTATAGACATTTAAAAAATGGTCCGTCTACTACAAACCAGCATAGTGCTAGATACCACAGTGATTTTGTAAACAGCATATATGAAACCTTGATAATAAATTCATTCTTTAAATTAAAAACATAAATGTCAAATGCCTGTTATGTTTCTGGTATTAAGGAAATAACAGGCATTTTAATAATTTTGATTGGGAGAGATGAAACACATGTAATATAGACGTTATATCATATTCTGGGCCTAGACAGTATTACTTTGTTATTAACTAAGCTCCTGCTTTACACTTATATAGCAATGTCAACTAAAATGGGCAAAACTCCAAGAGTAAATCTGTAATTCTTTTCTGTAGATCTATTCCTTTCTAGATCCCCCAACATACCCTTACAACTCAGCTCTGATGTCTCTCCATACTGCCCACTACATTGTAACAGAAGAGTACTCATTTACCTATTATGGGTGGGGAACACAAAATCAAGGAAGACTTCCTGGAAGAGTTTAAGCTTCACCTTGAAGAATAGATAGAGATGAAAGGAAAAAAAACAATCCATAAAGAGATATTGGTAAGAACAAAGACACAAAAAGTGTAGGGAAGTAGTTACCAACTTTACTTTGAATTGTGATTAATTTTTGTGATTAGGTTTCCTGACACCCTCTCTGTCTCCAGAGATGTTGATTAAGGGAGGTTTTTTTTTTTTAAACATCACCAATCTCTTCTACACTCTTGACCAACTTTTAGTTTTCCATTTTAGTGACGTTCTCCATACTGTTTCCTAATAATAGACTATCAATTTTCTTCCCCTCTCCCTAACCAAGCAAGAACCATTAATGACACAGCACAGTTCTCATCTTTTTCCAAAAGCTCTTCTGGACTGAAACTGATAAATGTCTGTCCTCCAATGTTCTGAACTTTGATCTAAAGCACTAACTAGCCTTACTAAGCATGTAGAGAATAGTCTCAACACTTTATTTTATTTTTTATTTTTTGTATTTTATATTCTTTTTTTTACTTTATTGTTGTTCAATTACAGTTGTCTGCAAACTCTCCCCTCCTCTCCCCCTACGATCTCACTTCCCTTTCCTGCCCCGCCCTTGGTTTTGTCCATGTATCCTCTATAGTGGTTCCTGAAAACCCTTCTCCCCATTGTCCCCTCCCCCCTCCCCCTGGCTATTGTTAGATTGTTCTTAATTTCAATGTCTCTGGTTAAGTTTTGCTTGCTTTTTGCTTTTGTTGATTATGTTCCAGTTAAAGGTGAGATCATATGGTATTTGGCTCTCACCGCCTGGCTTACTTCACTTAGCATAATGCTCTCCAGTTGCATCCATGCTGTTGCAAAGGGTATAAGCTTCTTCTTCCTCTCTGCTGCGTAGAATTCCATTGTGTAAATATACCATAGTTTCTTGATCCACTCATTTGTCGATGGGCACTTAGGTTGTTTCCAGCACTTGGCTATTGTGAATTGTGCTGCTATGAACATTGGAGTGCATAGGTTCTTTTGAATTGATTTTTCAGGGTTCTTAGGGTATAATCCCAGTAGTGGAATTGCTAGGTCAAAAGGAAGCTCCATTTTTAGTTTTTTTGAGAAAATTCCATACTGTTTTCCACAGTGGCTGCACTAGTCTGCATTCCCACCAAAAAGAATTAGTTAAGGTCAATTTGATACATTAAGTAAAAATATTTAATAAACATTTACTGAGTATATGCTATGCATAAGGACTGTGCAAAGCAGTATGAGAAATTCAAATTAGTTTGTATTTTCCTCAACCTTTTACTTTCAATCTCTAAAATAAACTGTTGATGATGGCCATTTGACTGGTGTGAGGCCATCATCAACAGTTTATTTTAGAGATTGAAAGTAAAAGGTTGAGGAAAATACAAACTAATTTGAACTTCTCATACTGCTTTGCACAGTCCTTATGCATATTATATACTCAGTAAATGTTTATTAAATATTTTTACTTAATGTATCAAATTGACCTTAACTAATTCTTTTTTCTTGGTCAGAATGTGGAGCTTTAGGTCCTGAGTATATGTGTAATTATAAGAATTTCAATAATACAAATTAAGCATGATAAAAAGGGAATGAATGAATGCATACTATCTTACAGCTTGAGTCTTGGCCTGAATAGTTTGTCATGGATTTAGAACATTTTATGTAAGGTTTTCTGGCCAGGAGAAATCACCCATCTCTATAGTAGTGATTTTCTCATTTTTCTTATCTGAGTTGTTAAAGCCAGAAAGCTATGCCAAGTACCTAGGGGTGTGTGTATGTGCGTACGTGTGTGCGTGCTTGGGTGCACACACAGATATTGTCTTTGCATATTGAAAACATTACTAAAGTACATTTTTTATATTTTCTCGTTCTAGACTTTCTTACATCTTTAATAAAATTCACAACCAGGAGCTAATGCTTTCTGTTTTATTATTTTGTTTGATATCACCTTTGAGGGTGAGAGGAATTGTTTTTTCTTTTAAAAATTTAATATTTATTCTTTATTTTTGGGTAGAGGGTAGATGTTTATTGAAGGGAAAGAAATAATTCTGAATCAGAGTTCCCAATCAGTGTAAGGAAAATATGTGGTAACCCTTTTAATTTTTCAATTAGGGCCAAAAGCCTGAGTGGTTTTAATATTATTCTGTTTCTAAATCACCATCTCATTAGAAGCTTGGAAGTTGTTATTAGAATCAAGGACAGGTTTTAGCCCGGACTGGCATGGCTCAGTTGGTTGAGTGTTGTCTTGCAAAGTGAAAGGTTGCTTGTTCAATTCCAAGTTAGGGCACATGCCTGGGTTGCAGGCTGATCCCTGATTGGGGAGTGTGAGAGAGGCAACCAACTGACGTCTCCTTTCCTCTCTTTCTCTCCCCCATCCACTCTCTAAAAATAAATAAATAAAATCTTAAAAAAAAACGGATTCAAGCACAGATTGCCTTCACCAATGTCAAAGTTTCTATGCATCTTTTTTTGGTACAGGGATCTCTCTGACTATCTGGTTTCCCTCACCTTTTGGGCACATGGTAAGATTGTCTTTAGACAATTGTATTTGAGCAGATGTGACATGTGTCCCTTCAGCATGGTTGTGTTTAGTCGCTGCACTCTCCTCTTCAGCCTTCTCTTCCACAGATGACAAGATTGAGCAGGCAGGTGTTGACATGGAAGTCTAATAATTAGCCATTACATAGGAAACAACTAGCCTGGAGAGTTACAGGAACCTATAGTGCATTTTGCATGAGTGAAATATAAATAAATCTTTGCTGTTGGAAACAACTGAGACTTAAGGATTATTTGTTATTTCAGTATAGAGTATACTTTCCCACTATAAAGATAAAAGAAATATTGTTTGTGCCCTGGTGAGAATCACTTTTAGCCAAAGAAACATAAGTTATTTCTCTATTTTGCCTGCACTAGTTCACTTATTTAATCCCTAAACTTCATGAATTGTGAACAATGTCATGTTCTTAATATAATAATTATATCCTACACTTAAATGAAAACTTTTTCCTGCTGAGTTGTGTTTCTTTTCTTTAATCTCATTCCTTTCATGTCTGGCATATAGTAGGCAACCAAGAAATATTTACTCAACTTGATGTACTATGAGAAAATCTTATTCTAAGGAATCTGGCTCTATTGGACCAGGTTGATCCTTGGAAAAATTGTAATATCAATGAAATTTATAACACTGCAGCCTCTCCTCTCCTCTCTATTTGCTAAATCATGTTCTCCTTCTTTCTCTACCAGTTACCAAATACTAATACTTATATAATGTGAAAGTTTCCCTGGTCAGGTAAGTCAGTTGATAAGTTCAATAAGGGAGAAATGAGTTTATGTGTTACCTTTCCTAGAGAGAGTTGCGGTCTGTTAAGAGAGAGCAGTGGTTCTCAAAGTGTGGTGCCTGACTGGTACAGGTAGCATCAACAGTATCTTAAAAGGTGCTAGAAATCCAAGTTTGGGGCTTTACCATAGACCTATCAAATCAGAAATTCTGGAAGTAGAGCCCAGCTATCTTTTTTTAATAAAGTAGTTTTAATAAGCCCTCCAGGTGATACCATGATACTGGTACACTAAAATTTAAAAACTTAATGTAGAAGTGAGAATTATTTATTGTAGAACTTAATGCACTATAGTATATGAATGTTATGGGTAATAAATTTGTGTTTGGGGACTTCTCAATCTTCTTCACAATATCATCATCATGTGGATAGGAAGTTACCTATGTGACCTGCACGCTTAATCAGATTCTGAATGCAAGTCAAGGTATGGCTTTCCATATATCTAAACTTATATATAGGTAGAATAAGTTACAGCCTAGTGAACATAATTTCAGGACTTCTAGAAAAAGACGAAGATTTAGATTTACTGCTTGTCATATTGCCAGACATTTTGCCATTAGAAATGCATTTCGTAGCTTCCTATGAAATGTTAATACTGCTAAGATGAGTATCCTTTCTACCACTATCAACAAATACTCTGCTGTGAATTGACTCTATAGAATGGGCCACAGGGGGACATCTAGAAATAGGAGATAAGCTAAAGACAAATATTACTAACTGGAGAATTCTGATCTCATCTCTGTGCACCACACTTATTGATGTCGCCTTTTCTTTTCCTCACTGTCAGCCTGAAAGCTCAGTGTAGTCCTGATCTGGACATATTTCCTATACCTCTCATTTGCCAGTATTTTTGAAATAAACTTTATAGTACATTTGTAACCCTGTAGTAAATACAAAATATAGAAATACAAAGAAATGTTTACCCTGGCTGGTGTGGTTCAATGGATTGAGTGCCAAGCTTCAAACCAAAGGGTTGCCGGTTCGACTCCCAGCCAGGGCACATGGCTGGGTTGCTGGCCAGGTCTCCAGTAAGGGGCTCATGAAAGGCAACCACACATTGACGTTTCCTCTCCCTCTTTTTCTCCCTCCCTTCCCCTCTCCCTAAAAATAAATAAATAAAATATTTTTAAAAAGAAATGTTTGTATTCCAGTAATAAAAATCATATTAATTTTAGAGAATAGGGCAAGAGTATAGTATAGGTTTTCTAGAAGAAATGGAATAAATGTTATTTGAAATTGAATTACCACATCCTGTGCTGAGCAATCCACAACCCACATGCTTCAATCAACCCACAGATCACCAGCAGAAGGTAAGTTAAAGTTAAAAAGAAACATAAAATTCTAGAGACTAAATGTAGCTGACATGCCCCTTAGCCTACAGTTATTCCAGTGGATAAGCACTAGCATTTTGACAGTACAGGTGCACAACGTACAATTAAACAGAGCAATACTATATATATTTATCTCTGGCTCAAATAATTAAAAAATTTTCATTTACAATTTCAACTGACTTTCAGCAATCTGTACATCTCTAAATATAATTAAATCATTTATTTTGGGTGCTTGGAGTAGTTCCTCAGAGAAAGGCCACATGGAGACTTTGAACTCTATCATTTAAAGGGTCTGATGCCAAAAAGCCTTTGTAATTCTAATCACAGCACACCAGCTATATCCAAGCACAGGAATATACACATGACAACCATTTGATTGCTAGTTTACTTTGATAAGTGTGGGAAAATGTAAGATACTTCAAGGAATTTTTCTTTTTATTCTAGAATGAGGGAATGTTAAGACAACCAACATTTAGTGTCAGATAGCAAACCTAGTATAGAAGCTCTTTTACAAAGCACATACTAAAGAAGAAATATCATTAACTCAAATGTTTATTTAATATTTTTAAAAATCAACTATCTAACTCTGCTAAAAGTCTTGACTTCTTTGGCCTTATACTTCTGAGAGGGCTTAGGTGAAGTTAGGTTTTTTGCCTCCTGGCCAGCAATTGGATAAGTATTGGAATAAATCAACCCAACAACAACCATTCTGCTATCATAAACCCAGCCTTGGGCATAGTCATTTTCAGAGCTCTGCTGTCTCGAAACGTGCAAAGTCACTTTTCCTTTGATACAGATGGGCCAAGGTAGCTGTTTTAGAAAGACTCGCTTTAAATTTTTCTCCACAAATATTTTCTGCAGCTGACCATAGGTAGGGACTAAATTCCTCTAAAGGACATGAATTTTATTCTCAGCAATCAGTGTTGTTGCCTAAGTCCAGAGTCCAGCTCTGGGGTCCAATGAAGCCTAGATTCTGTGCCGTCAATCAAACTTAAGCTCCTGGCCTCTGTTGTCCATTGATTGCAGGCAGTTTTTTTCTCATTGACTTCTGTGCATTTGAAAAATTATCAGTGGGTGAGTATAGGAAGCCATATAACAGCATTGGGTAGAGCATAATATGCTCTTTTTAGTCTATATGTAAAAATACCTCTAGGTTTCAGAATAAGACACTGGACTCCCATTTCTTGTTTTGTGAGTGTCCTTAAGTGTCTCATGGCCTTACTGCCAAATACGTAGGTAAAATATAATTTACATTTAATGACAACGAGCTGTGGTTCTTAGGGTATAACACTGGCTTATTTACCCATATTGACACATGCAATCCCTGGAAACATTTCCTGGCATTTATGAGGCTACTCCCCAACCTTTATCACTATCATGGGAAAAACAAGGTAGTGATAAAAGTTGTGACTTTTCATGGTTCAGCTAGGTAAGCAAAAGCTTGCAACTCAGGGCCAATAGCTGTACACATGGTGACAACAACGTATGTAAAGGAAAACAGCAAAATCCCTAACATTGAGCATGCAGTATAATTGTCACCTGGCTCTTGCCATGCTGAGGGCCCTTTGTCCCCTGCTTTAGCAAAATCTATGTGTCACCTATTTTAAAAGAACCACTAGTGCTAACAACTCCAATTGAACACTTTATTCTCCTGAACACCTTTAAAAAAATTGAGGGGAAATGTTAATATGGTCACATTAAAGGAAGAAAGCATCTAGCTATTTTGCTTCTAGAGCATAACTACTCCTTCAACAACAAATCTAATATTTCTGACTTGAGGGAGCTGGTCATGGTGCCCCATTAAATCAAAGCAATGGTACATGATGTTCCTTTCATGCTCTGAACATTCTTTAGGTTTCTGTATTTTTTAGTATATGAAATGAACCTGGCATATGATGAGGGTTCCTGACAGCTGGTGGCCTCCCCTTCTTTTTGGCATGCCTACCTCAACCACAAGTTAAACAGGAAAGCTGCTTGAAACTGGCACTGAGGATAGGGTTAATTATGATTGATGTTATCCATCTCCCAATTAGAACCTAGGTATGCCACCTGGCAAACTCTTCTTTGTTAGAGGAATACATGAAAGCAAAATATAAGAGAGAAACTTTCTTTAGCTTTCTGGGAAAAAAAAAACCCACAAACAGTTCCCGCTTGACCTATTATTTCCAATGTCCCATTAGCAAATAATCTTAGATGATAAAAGCCAGCTGGTCAAAATAATCACACTCTGACATGTTCTTAAAACCACTTAGAGAGGTGTGATACATAGAGGGGAATAAGTTCTCCACTTTCTGGATTTGAGAAATGTGTCCAGCTCTTTCTTAGTCATCCTGGGAACTATAAAAGCAAACAGGGTAGTTGCTAGCTCCACACACCCAATCCTTTTTGAATTGGGGAGATACAGAGTGACATGATCAAATTGTATCATTCTGTCTGTTTTTATAATATTTCCACCAACCCCAAGAAAAGGGTGATATTTTAAACACTGTCTCATTTCCTCCACACACACCCTTGGCTACTATGATAAATACATTTGAATAAAAGTATTAATGGCAGACTATGACAGTTCATTTCTATTACCAGTTATTTTCCAACTTTTTTTGATAGGAACTTTCATACCTTAACTCAGAGAAGTAAAAAACTTAGAGAGTTCAAGTCAATGCAGTAAGGACTTAGATTAGCAGTGTTTTAGAAGAGAGGATTTTTAACTATCTTCTCCAGCTACTTGAGTCAATTATTTAGGAGCTTTCCTAGCTACCACTCCTAATGTATTACTCCACACTGCTGCAGCCTCCAAGCCCCATCAAACAGAAAATGAATGAAAGTCAACCCAGAGTTTAACTCTGCAGGTTTCACTGTCCAAAGCCTTGAAATTCAGAGTGTAGGAAGAGTTAATTAAAAAAATTTTTATATCCTAGTATTCCCCACTCCTAGTTCCTTCCTTGCTATTTAAACAGAGACTTGACATTTCTAATTAGGAAGTTTTACATCCAGGCAAGCAGAATTTACCCCCAGCTGGGAAAACATGGCTTAGTAAGAGTTTGACATCAACCCTCATTGATCTGAAGATTATCTCTCACTTCAGACTGAAGAGCCTCTGGGAGACTGGGAGGGAAAACAAATGTGGGAAAGTTTGTGGAAATGCTCTCTTTGAATTCAGGGTTAGATGGATAAAGTCTGGCACACAGAGATTTGGGAGCAGAAATCTTTTATTTCTCCCCCCTACTGCATCCACTGCCCAGTTCCCCTTGTCAATATCTCAGAATCTAAACTTTCTAAAGAAAGGCAAAGAATTTGTTGATCACAGCCATTGGAAAGATTTTCACAGTGTTTTACCTTCGCTAACAAAATGGCTTATTGCTTTGTGGTTTTCAGAGATTTGGTGGAGCTATTACAAGACGTTTGCGTTAAAATAGGCGGGGCACTGAGAAAATGTTACCTCAATTTCTCTCCAGGACCAAGTGTATTAGGGGTTCTACAAAAATGATTGTTATTGGAAAATTTACCTTCAAGTTGAGAACTATATGAAGGTTCTATTTATTGTATTTTAGTTGCTTTCTTCTGTTGGTGTCTTTGAAATGCCAGGATTTTCCATTATCTAATGTCTTCCCTCTATGGCTTAGGAGCTTAATGTTATACCCTTTATTGTCTATATTAAGTGACTGTGATGTTGCTCACCTCCACTACAGGATTCATAATGATGGGATGTAGCTTCCCTGTCCCGGAGTGCCCTCTTTACTAGGGAGAAAACACTGTTCCCCAAACTCCTTAGCTCAAGTGTTTGGGAGCAATTCAGGGAAGTGCAGTCCATGCTTCTCATTCCAGGCCTATCTAGAGGTCATTCTGCTCTTTTTCTGGAACCACCATGCTGTATTCTTCATCATACTATCACTATGGGTGGTAGTGTGACATAAATGGTTAGCTTTTTGTTGAGTTCCACTGCATAGCTGTTCTTCAGAGGGCTATATAGTCCTTTAAGTGCTAGAACTTGTAACACTTCTTGACTCCAAAACCTTAGAATTGTCCTGAGAATTCTTGTCAGGGACACCACACTCAGGGCTCTACTTGATTCACAAGAGAGCTTGGCAGTGTCTTGAGACAGGACTTGTAAGGATTAGATCTCCCTTTGTTTTGAATGAGTTCTTATATGGCCTTCAGAACTGCAGTATTTTTTTTACATCCTTTAAGAAGATTATCTTAACTTTTATATAGAGGATATGATAAGATTACCATCCTCAAGTCTCTAATAAGCCCTAGGGTCCTTATGCAAATTGACATAATGCTCTATAGTTCTAGAAAAATATACAAATTTAACCACCATAAAGTCTTAGGCTTAAACTGATAAACATTTTAATGGAAGAGGGCCTTGCTACTGCAGTATTTTATAAGTAAACTTTCAGAGATAATGACCTTGGCTTTGAGTCATTAGCTTTAAAATGCCCAATGTAGTGGAGAGTTTATGCAGAAAAGAATAACACTGAGAGATCTTAGAAGGCTTTAGTGAACCACTTTAAGTAGTTAGCCAGCTGCACCTCCTACGCATAAGACCACCTTGGATCTAGAGGGGAAAAAAAGCCCTGAGTATGAAATAAATAAGGGAAGTGGTAGTAGCAGATCGGGTGCACCAAGAAAGGAGCTGAGGTCATTTCTTGAGGAGCTCAGGGTCAGACACATATCAGAGTTCCAGGTAGACTATAGGTCAACATCAGGTGAAAAAGCTGGTACTGGAACAGTCATGAGAAGAGGAGTCATTCATGTTCTGAGTAGGGAGCCAGTTACATGAGAACCAGGTAGTAGAACCATCAAAGAGCTAAATCTATGGCTGGGTCATATCCTTGGAAAATACTTGGCTATTAAGTGATATTTTGGGGTTAAAAAAAACAAACAAACAGGAAAGTGGATGGAAAATATTAGCCAACTAGTTTGGAGCCAGGAATCAGAGACATCCAAACAAGTGAGTCAAATAGAAGAAGACACAATTTAAAGCACCAATGTCATAAGTAAGAGCACTGAGTCAACCTATGAGGTTTGATGTATTTTCTAGGAAGGGAAATCCTATTTTCTGAATCTAGGTTTTGAGGTAGAAATCATTGAAAGCTGCTGACTGGAGTGGGGAGTGAAAAACTGAAGTGACAGGTAGTTCATGATAGAGCTTGAATTACCCATTTTCTCTCCCTTCCAAACAGGAAAATATACCTTTGTCGAATGTGTGCCACATAGTGCATTTGATGAAGGTTGAATAAATAAATCATTATTTTGTGAATATTATAAAGATATGAATAATTAATGTATCAGCTTTAATCACAGGAGTTAATTTAAAAAAAAAAGAAACTAAATGCATGAGGGCAAGGATCATGTTTAGCCAGTACCCCCACTGCCTAGAACAGTTCCAGGCTCATATTAGGTGCTAGATGAATATCTGTTCAATAGGTGAATGTAAGTATATATAAGGGTCCCAGTGGATCACATGAGCTGAGGCCCATCTTGGCAGTTATTTAAGAGTATTTGACCATGTTCTTGGTATTTTCTCTTCTAATGTTCTGAAAATGTGATAGAGGACAGGGATCACACAGGGTTCTCTAACTTGTAAGTTACAAGATGGGAATGGTATGCATTTTATCTGAGCAGAGAAAAGGGCCTTCTCTCTTGGGTAGAGTGCACAATTACAGTTATACTATCTCTAAATCCTATAGCATTCAGTAGCTTTTGAGGATAGAAGAGAGGATGCTGTTGTAGTGGCAAGGAACATTAAAATATGATTCAATTTATTTAA
Source organism: Micronycteris hirsuta (assembly GCA_004026765.1). Classification (NCBI taxonomy): domain Eukaryota; kingdom Metazoa; phylum Chordata; class Mammalia; order Chiroptera; family Phyllostomidae; genus Micronycteris; species Micronycteris hirsuta. The sequence goes on along the minus strand of PVJI01012085.1, from coordinate 38,968 downwards.
GTTTGATTTGTACAGGGCATCTCAGGAATATAGCACTATTGTAAAACATTACATACATGTGGACACAGCATTATGGATCATATTTCAAAGGAACTGAAGCCATTTTATAATTATGACTATATCTTCACCTTTCACATTGGTGGTAAGCAGCAAAAATTACCATTTGGAAGAAATAAGTGACATGGATTTAAATTGGGCCTAAATTATCAGTCTAAGATATTCCTGTGCTGTCCCATTCAGGATGTCAGGCAAACTTTATGCACTGAATTTTTTCTCTATTCAAGTGAAGATAAGGAGAGCTGTGGCACGTGGCAAAACTATATATTAAGCCAACTTTTTCTTAGAAGCTTCAGCATTCCTATTTTGTTCCTTTTGCCCCTTGAAGTACTCTTCAAGTTCTCTGTACCATGCTGATTTCTACGTTCATCTCTTGATTAACCAGGAAATAATTTAATCACTTTACTCTTGCTACATTCCTTTGATGATAATTTTTCTGCCAGGTGTTGTTTGTACTTCAATTCAAATCAATTGCTATTGAGGAGTTCTGGCCAAGATGGTGGTATAGGTAGAAATGTTTTGCTTCTTAGCACAACCAAGAGAAGGATAACAACCAATTTAAATACAAGAAATAACCAGAACTGTCAGAAAATCAAATTACATGGAACTCTGACAACCAAGGATTTAAAGAAACATTCATCTAGACTGGTAGGAGGGGCAGAGACAGAAAACTGGGTGGAGAGGACACATAGCAAGATGATGAGGGCTGAGCAGGTGAGGCAAGGGCTAGTAGACTGGGTGGTCCCACATTCGCATGCAGATAAGCTGGGAGGAACAACTGGGGAGTGAGACAGACTGCAAAGCCCAGGGTTTCAGAGCAAGAAATTAAAGACCCCAAATCTCTGGGTGTAAAATCTGTGGGGGTTGCGAAGGCAGGAAAAACTCTCAGTCTCACAGGAGAGTCTGTTGGAGAGGCCCATGGGGTCCTAGAACATACACAAACCCACCCACTTGGGAATAAATACCTGAAAGACCACAATCTCATGTGGGAAGCGAGGGAAGTGACAGAAAGTGGGATTAGAGGCAAGCAAGTGGAATTGTTCCCTCTCTGACCCCTCCCCCACAGAAAGTACCACAACACAGCAAAGAAGGTTGCCCCATCCTGGTGAATACCTAAGGCTCTGCCCCTTACAATGTAACAGGTGCACTGAGACAGAGAAATATACCCCAATTAAAAGAACACATCAAAATTCCAGAAAAAAAAAAACCTGGCTGATGTAGCTCAGTGGATTGAGCTTGTGCCTGCAAACCAAAGCATCGCTGGTTCGATTCCCAGTCAGGGCACATTCCTGGTTGCAGACCAGGTCCCCAGTAGGGGATGTGTGAAAGGAACAACACACTGATGTTTCTCTCCCTCTCTTTCTCCTTCTCTTCCCCTCTCTCTAAAAATAAATAAATAAAACCTCTAAAAAAATTCCAGAAAAGCCCTGGCTGGTGTGGCTCAGTGGATTGCATGCTGGCCTGCAAACCACATGGTTATTGGCTCGGTTCTCAGTCAGGGCACATGCCTGGGTTGAGGGCCAGGTCCCTAGTTGTGGATATGCGAGAGGCAAACACACATTGATGTTTTTCTCCCTCTCTTTCTCCTTCTCTTCTCTGTCTGGAAATGAATAAATAAAATCTTTAAAAACAATAACAACAACAACAACAAAAACTACAGAAAAAGAACAAAGGATGAGGAGATAGACAACCTATCAGATGCAGAGTTCAAAACACTGGTAATCAGGATGCTCACAGAAATGATTAAGTTTGGTTGCAAAGTGAAGGAAGAAATGAAGGCTATACAAAGTGAAGTAAAGGAAAATATACAGGGAACCAAGAGTGAAGGGAAGAATACTGGGACCCAATAATTTGGAACAAGAGGAAGAAATAAACATCTAACCAGAACAGAATGAAGAAAGTAGAATTCAAAATAATGAGGAGAGGCTGAGGAACCTCTGGGACAATCTTAAGCACTCCAACATCCAAATCATAGGGGTGTCAGAAGGAGAAGAGGAAGAGCAAGAAATTGAAAACTTATTGAAAACATAATGAAGGAAAATTTCCCCAGTCTGGCAGAGGAAATAGACTTCCAGGAAGTCCAAGAAGCTCAGAGAGTCCCAGAGAAATTGAATGCAAGAAGAAACACACCGAGACACATCATATTAAGTTACCTAAGACTGAATATAAGGAGAGAATCTTAAAAGCAGCAAGAACAAAGGAGACAATTACCTACAAAGGAGTTCCCATAAGACTATCAGCTGATTTCTCAAAACAAAACCTTGCACACAAGAAGGGGCTGGAAAGAAGTATTCAAAGTCATGAAAAGCAAGGACCTACATCCAAGATTACTCTATCCAGCAAAGCTATCATTTAGAATGGAAGGGTAGATAAAGTGCTTCCCAGATAAGGTCAAGTTAAAAGAGTTCATCATCACCAAGCCCTAATTATATGAAATATTAAAGGAACTTATTTAAGATGTAGAAGAAGAGCAAAACTATGACTATTAAAATGATGACAAATTCACAGCTATCAACAACTGAACTTAAAAAACTAAAACTAATCAAACAACTAGAGCAGGAACAGATACACAGAAATGGATATTACATGGAGGGTTATCAGTGGGGATGGGGAGGGGAAGAATTGGGCAAAGGTACAGGGAATAAAAAGTCTAATTTGTAGGCAGAAAATAGACAGGGGGAGGTTAAGAATAGTATTGGAAATAGAGATGCCATAGAATTTATATGTACAACCCATGGACATGAACTAAGGGGGGATGCTGGAGGGTGGGGAGGTGCAGGGCAGAGGAGGATAAAGGGTAGAAAAATATTGGGACAACTGTAATAGCACAATCAATAAAATATACTTTATTGAGCATCTACTGCATAAAAAGTAACAACTGGGCAAGACATGGTGGATATAAAGTCTAATGAGTCATGGTCCCATCCTTAAGAGAAAATTTACAGTGAAAAATATGAATTTTGAAGATATTATCATAGATGTGATTAATTACTCTATAAGGTTGAAGGCATCACTAAAAGTGAGGATCCAGTGTGAGAAATGAAGACTGGGGGCATTTCATTGTGGAGATCCTGTATTTATGAAATAGGAGTGAAAGAGCCCATGATGGATATTGGAGCAAGAGTAGTAAAAGAAATGTGATAGCGAGATAAGTGCATACCAGCTATTTTATCTGTTCCTTTAGTTCAGGAACTTTGTTTTATTCATTATTCTGTCTCAGCATAGTAATTCCTCAAGAAATATTTGCCAAATGAATAAATGAATATCACAGAAGGCAGTGGTAAAGACAACTACTCACAGGGGATAAATGCTAACAAATGTGGTCTGAAGTTGAATAGAATTACACCTGGGAATGACACTGGATGTGGTGATAAAGAGGTCAATCATTGCTAATTAGTGAGAGCAGTAACTGTGGAGAGGTGAGGGCGCAAATCAGATTAGCGTAATTTGAGTGGTGAATTGGAATTGGACATGAAGAAATAAAACTGACCATAAACTACTCTTTTAATAAACATTTGGAGTAAGGAGAATGGGAATTATGGGATTTTTTTCATGGAAAGGATTTTTCACAATTTCATTCATGTAATAAATATCCATTGATTGTGTACCATTCCTAGGCACTTTGCTGGATGCTATGTTTTGAGTAGAGTTATATTTGAATGATTTGAAAGTCAAAGAGAAGGCATCAATTGCAAAAAAAAAAAAAAAAGACTGAAAATGTAAGAGGCAGAAGGGCTAAACTTACAGAGTAAGGTATTAGAGGATGCCAGAAGAGCTGAAAGCAGAGATTCACAGATTAGTCTTCAACGAGGTGAATACTTCTTCCTTCAAAACATAAGTAAATATTAAAGGAAAGAAAAGTAAAAATATAGGAAACTTTTGAAGTTAGATCACTGAGAGCTGAAAGGATTTATAAAAAATGTTCTTCTACCTTCAAAAAGGCAGATAGAAGAGGTCATTTTTTTTTTGAAATAGAAGGCTTGGGGACCTTGAGAAAAGTGGAATACCTTTAGTAGAGGTACCTTGAAAGATTCCCCAAGTAGCGTAGACTGGCAAAAAACTAAAAGCACTGTCAATCAGCTTGAAAGTTCAATCATTGTTGGACAACAACAATTCATGTAAAAGAGCCCATCATGATATTCACATAACTTTTCCCTGACATGCTTAGCCCTCCACGAGTGAGGAAAAAAAGTAAATTGGCACTTTAATACTATTAATACACAAATTAATTAAGAGTTTGGTTGAAACAGATATATGAAAACTAAAGGATTGTGTGTTTTGAGGGTAGTGGTAAGAGAGAACATGATTGAATATATTTTTCCAATTTGTTGATCACCTTCTCAGCAAAATTCATTGTGATAGATGCTTTTCCTGAATGTTCTAATTATAGTATTTAGTTTACAGATAGTGGGGGTTTGGCTCAGAAAGGTTGCCTAAAGTTTCTCAGATAGTTTGAAGGGGAGCTGTTGTTCAAATCTCTGTCTCCAAATACCATAAATTTTAAGTCTTTAGGAGTACAGTGAATTTGTTTCCTTTCTTACTGTTAAAAGGATATTAGATGGGAGTGGTGTAAGGAATTAAGGGTATTTAACCCTAAAGAGGCTTTTCCTTTATCCCTGAAAGAGTTAAACACTCCCTTCACTTGTTATTCTTGAAGGTAGCTCCTTTATGCTTAGGGTCCTGAGTCAAAGAATAAGTCTGTTCTTATGGTTGCCTTTCTCCTTCCACTTGCAAAGGGTGTTATGTTTTAGATTGCTTCAATTTTGAAGTTAGAATGACCTGGGTTGGGATCTTGCTACATACTAATTATGAAATCTTGAGTAACTTATGTAACCTCTCAGAGTTTTAGTTTTCTCTTCTGTGTAATGGAGACAATAACTGCCTCATAGGGTTAAGCAAGATGATGTCTATCAACCTCCTGCCAGAGTGCTATATGAGCTTGGTAAATGCCAATGTCATAAAAAAAACTGTCTGTCATCACTACTATTACTTTTTCTAACTTTATTAACACTGGCCTTATTCTCTCTCATTGCTCTGCCCCAGAATTCTTTGATGTTGGGGAATATTGCTGACAGAACTGTGATCGTATTGATTTCCAATCACTAAAGTCTAAAAAGCAATTCAAAATTTTATGGTCCAGAGTGTCATGCCCCTCAAAATATCCTGCATCAAGGCTATTTTTGAGTGGGATCCTTGAGGTTTGAGGCTGGGACAAGAGAAAGGCCTGGCACTGTGGCTGTTAATGTGGAAAGCGCAAGGAAACTAAGTTCTGGAATGAGACAGGGAGGAGGAAGTGTTTGCAGGGTAAGTTCAGATTTAGGGGCTAAAATTTGAGACCTGTGTTACCTTTAGTTTATGTAGTGAGGATGACGATTAAATGGGACCAATATATGTCTACGATGATGTTAAATACCTAAAATTACAAAGAGAAATTAATGAAGGCAATGTCATCACTCTTTACTTTTTAGTCCTTTCTTGATCTGGCCCTTCCCTCATTTCTCAAACTTGTTCCTGTTTCACACCTTACAGTACAGCAGTGATGAACTGCTTGTCTCTTCCTCATACACTTTCCACAGTGTTGGTGCTGCCACTATGACTTTACTCCTGTAATCTCTACCTACTGCACTCCTGTCCTTTTCCTACTACACTCCTACTTCTCCATTAAGAATCAAGTTATGTATCCCCTCCTCCAGAGATATGTAGCTGCCTTCTAGTCCCCATTTCCCAGAGCATATTGGGCTGTCCAATATATTGTTCATATTTGTACCATGGTACTTCTAAATAATCTTATCAGTTTGTCTTCTCCCTTTAAACTTTGAGATCCTGGTGTCTTATTTATCTTTGTGCTCATAACATTTAGCATGGAATTTAGCACAAAATGAATATTTAGTAAATATATGTTTAAAAACATATGAGGCTGCACATGGCATAGTAGTAATTATGTAGGTCATTTAATGTGCAATGAATAACAACTTTGTTGAAAGTTTTATTGGATTACAGCAGTGATCTCTCCATATGTTTGCTCAGTCTTCATAGTTTGTTGCTGATATAGCATGACTGTCTGCTCACAACTTAAACAAATTACTGGGAACACTGCTTACAAGGCACACATTTTTCTTTGTAGTCCTTTGTTCTTTAACCTCTGGGGATTTCAGAATTGCTGTATATAATCTAGTTTGGAACAAAATCCCAACGAATTCAGCCTTCTGCAAAACAAGCTATACATATATAATATTTCAATAGACATATTTCATTATATAAGTAAAAGGCAATTTACCTGGTCTCTAGCCCCAATAACTCTCCATTAAGTGGTCCCTTCCTGCAGTTGCTATTTAAAGAGAACTGATGTTCATAACATGAGCCCTGAGACCCTGTGGCTTCACAAAGTGCCTTCTGAATCATCAAAAGAAAGTTCAAGGTCTATTTATTCTTTGAAAGTTGTCTCATGCAGAATAGTAATTATCAAATAGAAGCTTAGATTAACCATATCCCTTGACCATGCCAGAAAACAGATTTCTTTAAACAGGCCTGATGACAGTAATTGGATTATTGTGTAGAATTTAAATAGCATGCCAATTATGATTTCTGTCTTTAAATTCAGGAATCTAGATATTATTTCTTCTATTTCAGGGACAGTTATTTTAAGGATTAATTAAATGATACTTAAATCATTTCAGAGAAGGGTATTAGATAAGTGCAATACCACCAAGTGAAGTAGACATTACTTCTAGTCAACATTGAAAAACCTTACAGTTTTCATCAAAGTAATGATGATATTTTCCCTCTTATAGTTAACGTTGACCATCTCTTGTTTCAGTTGGATATAGAGGTTTGAATTACTGTCTTGTAATGTATGCTGTTCCTCAGCTCTGTGAATGTCTTTTTATTATGTTGTATCTTGGAGAGAAATGAACACTTCCTAATTAAATGTGCATGACTCCATATAACAAGTTAATGTCATTTTAACCAGCCATCTGAACCCATGGGGTAATATAAACCAAGCTGCAGGTGACTCCTTCTAGGAAAGCAGTTTTTTAAGAATTGTATGTGGCTTGGCCAACAACCCAAATTATATCTACTCAAGTATCCATAGTACATGAAGTTTACATTAAACAGATTTTTTCCCTTAGAAACTGGAATCAGGACCAGAGATTTTAACTACTCTTTTGGGGGCACTCAAACTGGGATGATAATGTGAGATTGAGGCTGGAGTGGCCTTGTTTAGGCTACGTGCACATGGAACAGAGAGAGAGAGAGAGATTGTGTTATGGACTGTTTCTAAATGGTTTTGTTTCCCCAAAATTCATATGTTAAAGTCGTAGCCCCCAGTGTGATGAAATTTGGAAGTGGAGCCTTTTGGAGATAATCAGATTTAGGTGAAGCTATAAAGGTGGATATCCCATGGTGATATTAGTATCCTAATACGAAGAGGGAGGGACCAGAGTTTTCCACCATATGAGGACACAATGGCAGACACCTGTAAATGAGAAAGAGGACCCCCACCAGGAAGTACATTTGCCAGTACCTTGATCTTGGACTCCCCAGCCTGCAGAACTGTGAGAAATAAATGATGCTTAAACCACCCAGTATGATATATTGTTAAAGGAACCAAAGAGTAGGGGGAGAGGAGGGGGGAGAGAGAGAGAAAGAGAGAGAGAGAGAGAGAGAGAGAGAGAGAGAGAGAGAGGAGCATTTGACTCTCTCAAAGGAAGGAATATTTGTTCTGATCAGTTTTTTGGTTCCTGGTTTTTACCTATGCTCCCTAAACTTGAGTCTCTGACATACTCCTATATTCCTCTAATAATTCTATCACTTTTTTGTCTTGGCAAGTTTAATCGACTTTTTGTTCCTTGCTTCATTATGAGCTCTAATTAAGATAACCACTTGATTTTGATCTTGATTTACATAGATAAAAAAACCAAAGTGATAATTTAAATATATATATATATATATATATATATATATATATATATATATATATATACATATTTAAAACTGGACAGATATTCTACATTGGAAATTTGGATAATGTTTACAAAGATGATATAAATAGTGGCATTCACGCATGGACCATTATATTAAAATACATGTTCAATTAGCTTTTTTACCTTAAAATTATTTAGATTATACTGATTTTTCCACATTTTAAGGGATTAGTGCATCTTCAATCTAAATGCAGTGGGACAGTATTTTACATAACTACACACTCATGTTACCCCATTTTCATCTTATTAAAAATATTTTACTTATTTTATTTTTTTAGACAGGGGGAAAGGACAGAGAAAGAGAGGGAGATAAACATTGATGTAGTCAATTAATATTTGACAAAGAGGGTAGAAGCGTGAAGTAGAGTAAAAGTAGCTTCTTCAACAAATGGTGTTGGGAGATCTGGACAGTTACATGCAAAACTTACACTATACGCAAAAAGGAATTCAAGGTAGATAAAAGACTGAAATATAAGTTGTAACACCATAAAAGTCCAAGAGGAGAACATAGGAAAATCTCAGATATTCCATGCAGCAATATTTTCACCAATATGTCCCCTAGAACAAGGGACATAAAGAAAACCATAAACAAATAGAATCTCATCAAAATAAAGAACTTCTGCATGGCTAAAGAAAATAGCATTAAAATGAAAAGAGAACCAACCATATGGGAAAACATATTTGCCATTGATACCTCGGACAAATGTTTGATCTGCAAAATATATAAAGAACTCACATGACTCTACTCCAGGAAGACAAACAACCCAATTATAAAATAGGCAAAGGACTTTAACAGATACTTTCCAAGGAGGACATACAAAGGGCTCAGGGACATATGAAAAGATGTTCAGCATCACTAGCCATCAGAGAGATTCTAGTTAAAACCACAGTGAGAAACCACCTCACACTGGTCAGAATGGCCATCATAAACAAAACAACAGATAAGTGTTGGAGAGGATGTGGAGAAAAGGGAACCCTAGTGCACTGTTGGTGGGAATGCAGACTTGTGCAGCCACTATGGAAAACAGCATGGAATTTCCTCAGAAAACTGAAAATGAAACTACCTTTTGAGCTGGCAATTCCACTGCTAGGATTATACCCTAAGCACCTGAAACTCCAATTCAAAAGAACCTATGCACTCCAGTGTTCATAGCAGCACAATTTACAATAACCAGGTGCTGGAAGCAACCTAAGTGCCCATCAGTAAATGAATGGATCAAAAAACTATGGTACATCTATAGAATGGAATTCTACACAGTAGAAAGAAAAAAGGAATTCCTACCCTTTGCAACAGCATGGATGGATCTGAAGAGCATTATGCTAAATGAAATAAGCCAGGCGGTGAAAGACAAATACCATATGATCTCATATATATGTGGAGCCTAATCAACAAAACAAACAAGCAAACAAAATATAATCAGAGACATTGAAATTGAGAACAAATTGACAGTAACCAGAGGGGAGAGGGGAAGCAATAATGGGAGGAAAAGTGTGAAGTCTTTTCAGGAACATGTATAAAGGACACATGGACAAAACCAACGGGGGTAGGATAAAGGGTAGGAAGTGGGGATGGCTGTTGCGGGGGAGGAAAATGGATGCAACTGTACTAGAACAACAATTAAAAAAAATAACAATGTGTGTTTGCCTGTCATGCACCCCCAACTGAGGACCTAGCCTGCAACCCAGGCGTGTGCCCTGACTCAGAATAGAACCAGTGACCCTATGATTTGCAGGCTGTAACTCAGTCTACTGAGCCGTACCAGCCAGGGTCCCATTCTCATCTTTAGTGAAGATATTTAAAGATCACATTACCTTTATGATTTTAGCACATTGTTAGAGACTGCTGATCTTTAATTAAAAGGTCAGAATCTCTCATCTTCTTCTGGTGACTTATGATTATTTTCATTACCAATGAACTGAATTTGCATTATTTAATAAAGCTGGATTCAAAAAATTATTTAATCTCTAGACTTTGGAAAGATTCATTAATTCTGAAGACTAAGTTGAACTTAAAATATTCTGTTCCATTAATATATACCCTATATTAAATAGCATTGTTAGAAATCTCCAAGGAATATTTTGATCAGCATCTTTTCTCTCTCCCCTTTGGCCTTTTGAAATACACATGATGTTGAATTTCTTGGTTCTTAGAACCAAGACTGAAGCCACATTTGGCATTGGTGCTCAACCCATTTTGTTAAAGCAGTATTTCACTGCCCAGGTGCATCCCAAGAACCTCATGCTTTCAGACTCTTCTTGGCTATTGGAAGTACTGTTGTTTTCTAAGTCCTGCCCTCCTCCCATTTCTCTTTATTTTCCATTTGCTATCTTGTATCTTCATGAAAAATTGTAGTGGCCTACTTCTTATCATAGAAGCTCTGTTTTATCTGCTGTGTTCCTGTGGTAAATCATTTCTCATAATGGTATCTACAACTACAAATGATTTGACAAATTTTCTATCTTGGTGCAACTGAAATTGAAATTGGAACTGGAATTCCTGTCTCATTGACATGTAATGACTTAACCTATAGAAATATATGATAATGAAAATTGGGGGGGCAGGGGTATGAAGTGGGCCAAGGTGGGCTCCTATAGGATTTCCCACATTACATGTTAGAATGCTCTCTCCTCTTTTAATTCTAGTATGGATTCTCGGAAACAATGATAGAAGTGACCTCACAGTGGTACATGGTACATGAACAAGACTAGAAATGAGGGCAGATGGAAATGCTCTGTTGTTCTACTCTGAAACTCTAGTAAAATCTTTGTTCTGTGTTATAATTTTATTCATTCATTAAGTTAGCAGATCTTTACTGAATATCTACCCTATTTTTCTATGCATAGTGTTACCTGCTGGGCATATAATGTTGGTAAAACACATACTCTACCCTCAAGGATTAGTGCAGTTATGGAGGGTGAGAGAAAAATATACATAGATTTTCATGTTACCATATTATAGTTTTATTGCTGCTAATAGTAAAAACATAGAAGAAGGACACCTAGTCTATACTTGGGTATTCAGGAAAGACTTCTAAACAAAGTGACTGCTAAGAGAAGTTCTAAAAAATGAGAACTTAACCAGGTGAAGTGTGCGTTTGAGAGAGAGGTGAGGTGGGGTAGAGAAGAGAAAGTTATGTTGTATGTAGGAAAAGGAGAGGAAAGAGAATTCTGTAAGACTCTGTATTGTTTTAGGGCATAGAAATTTATTTGGTAAGTTTGAAGCATAGACTACAAAGGTAGAGATGGGCAATAAAAAAAAGTGAAAATGAAACCAGGGCCCAGAATGTGGAAAGGATTTTATGCCGTACTAAGGGGTCTAAACATTAGGCTGAGGACAAAATGGGGGACATTTGAAAAGTTTTAAAGCAGGAAAGTTACTCCATCATTTTATTTTTCAAATATTGCTGAATGTGGAATGAATTTCATTGGGGAAAAGGAAAATGCTGGGAAACTAGATAGAAATCTATTTTTGTTGTCCAAGTGGAGTAGCAGTAGCAGTGGAAAGGAAGAGAATTGAGTTGACTCATAATATATTAGACCTGAAGTGTAGATTTTGAGACCATCTCTATTCAATGCCTATGAAAATAAGTAGCACAGAGTAAGCATTCAGTTATTATTTGCTGAGTGTAAAAATCAAGGTGGCTGGGTGAATCCTTCTTACATACTAAAGATGGTGTGGGAATAAAAAGAACAGGGAGGAAAGGACCTGAAATTGGCTTGGGGCTCTGGTCATGTTGATAAAAGGAAAAAGCCAATAAAAAAGTTAAGAAAGAAATGTCATAGAACTAGGATGAGAACTGTGGAGAAGAAAGAAAAGAAATTGAAGTGAGGATGTAGAAACAAAGTACACGTTTTTCATTAAAAATGTTTGGTAGTTTGAAGTATGTGAGAAACAGGACTCAAGGGATAGAATGAACCATGGAAAAGTTATTTTTATTTTTAACTTTTAATTTTTTTATTGTTGTTGAATTACAGTTGTGCCAATTTTTCCCCCATTGTTCTCCCCTCCCAGCCCATAAAGCATAATTTCACCTGGTGAGATCTATGTTGGACTTCAGATCTCTAGAGCAATCAGATAATCATTAGGTATTGTTTAAGTCATTAAGTATCTAGTAACTTGCTGTAGCAGCTATAGGCAACTAATATAAGCATCGGTGCAGCTCTGTGCCTTGAAAAGGGGACTACGTTTTCTAGTGCAACTGAAGAAAACACAGAGCAAATAATGCAACAGGGAGATTTTCAGGTGTAAAAAGTAAAGGGACAGTGAGAGTTTATATGTGAATAGACAGACTCTTTTAAAAATACTGGAATTTCAACTAAATGAATCAGGACTAGCTATAACTTAGACTTAGATGTCAAAGAAACATATTATGCATTATTGGATGTGATCATTTTATTATGGATTGACTCTATTTTAAGTAAACATAATATAAAATGATCAAAATATTGCAAATACTTAAACTGCTATGAAAAATTATTTTTTAAACTGTAGACTTCTCACTGCATCTTAAATTCCATGAGGGAAAGGAATACACATGACTCTTTCAGTATTACTTCCCAGGCTTAGCACAGTGTCTGGCATGTCACAGGTGATCAGTAAATATTAGCTAAATGAATGACTAAAATATAAAAGGCTTCATCAGAGTCTCCAACATATTAAGAATAATTTAATATATATTTTTATTTACAGACAGGTTTTCATGAAAATAGGTTTTGTATAAAAAGGAGGGTGGCAGCAATTGGATTTATAACTTACTCAACATATTGAGCATTTTGGACTTTGACTCTGCTCTAGGCATAGGTGATATATCAGTAAGTAAAATGAAGTGCCTACTCTCATGCAATGCGTAGTATTTTTAGGAGATACTGACAATTAACAGGTACTGTAACAGTGGAAAATTGTAACAATGGGGAATTGTAACCCACTCCACCATTCTTTTGACATTGTTTCTGTAAGTGCTGACTCTGACTAATATGTGGCTTTTTGATGAACAACACATTCATATAAGAATTCTAGGAATTAGTTTCAAAAGATATAGACCTAGACCTTTGAGCACCCCAGCTATGGGAGATTTTCTGACCGTCAACCATGGAACCAGGATGACATGAAGCCGGGCTGATGTGCAGCCAGGATTACTAAACCAGGATGATGCACACTGCACCATCACTGTAGTTATTGGAATGGACTGTTTTTGTCTGTGTATAGACAACTTTGCAAACCCCTCCCCTGATCTCTTTGTTCTGTTCCCCATCCCTCCTTATAAAAAACCTCTGCCTCCACTGAGAGGTGGAGATGGGCTTTGAGACATGAGTCTCCCGTCTTCCAGATGGCCAGCATTTGCAAATAAACCACTTTCCTTTACATCAGCGCCTGCCTCTTGAGTGTTGGCTTTCATAGTGGTAGGCGGCTGGACCTGCGTTCGATTGTAGTACACTATGGGTTTACCAGTCCTCTATACCACCTAAAAGGAAATGGCATTGTTGATCCAATATTAATAAGATGTAAGTTTTGACTTATTTTCTAAAACAAGGGAGTTTGTAACCACCAAAATTCTTAAATAGTCCCCCTTTTTATTAGGCTCTACCTAGAGTTTGTTCTTTCACAGTTCAAAGGAGGAAAACCAGCACCCAGCATTTTTTATGTCACTGTGCTACATGTCCTCTCTCTCTTTCTCTCTTCATCTCTCTCTATCTCTAGCTCTACCTCATCTCTCTCTCTATTTCTCATATACTCACCTAAAATATATTTACCATTTACTATGTCAAGATAAATTTAAATGCACTTTACATAAATTATTTTCTTTTGTTATTCCCATTTTACATATGAAGAAACAGGCTCAGAGATGTAGCAGAATTGTTCCACAACACACAACTAATAATTGGTGGAGACTGAATTTGAATGTTTGTTTACCACCAGAGCCCATCTTGCACAAACTAGCACACCTACGTGTTTAGCTCAATTGACATTTGAAAACATGAACTAAACCTCACCTTTATATTTTAGCAAGCTATAGTAAAACACTCAAGTTGTCAATTTGAATTAGAGTTATAATAAGCCACTCTTTCACATAATACTGTGCAGAGGAAGGCACACTAAACCAAATTAGCCAAACATTCACTAAACCAAATGTTTTGAGGGTATGGCAGATGTTGAAGGTGTGAAGGGGCACCAGGCTGTTGAGGCTGAGTGTGCCAATGGGCTGAGTGTGTTAATCCAGAGGATGTTTCCAGAAGGTGTCTCACTGAGCCATACCATTTACTGGCCTTCTCTTCCCTTGTCACAGACTTCACCTTTGCTTTTACTTGCTGACTTTCTGTATTTCATGACCTCATTAACTGCCTGGTGCAGGTACGTGGTGCAGTGCCGTCATTGAAAAAGCATTACAATATGTCCCTGGCCATAAGGAGGGGCTGGGACTCAAGTGTGGGAGACAGGGCACCACTTTTAATTAGCTGCGGCTAATTTCCCATAACCTGGATGTAGTTCTGGAGTGCTGCAGCTCAGATCATTTGAATAATAGTCTGCATTGACTGAGATCTTCCATCCCCTGATGGGAGTCTGTCTAGTTTGAGCTAAAGAAGCTGATGTGATTAAGTGTGGGGTTTTTGATTAGGTGGACTTTGACAAGGCTTATTTGATTGTGTCAGGCTGGGTTTCTTGAGGAATTGTCTTTGTCTCAAAATTGAACCACAACTTGACATGTCTGGGAACTTGGGATTTCTGGGCTGTGAGGCTGCAGAAATTAATTTTAATTGGCTAAAAGTAAAGACGGAGGAATTGTGAATAGCACGAAAGCTCGGATTATCTCACCCAACCATTTGTTTTCCTACCATGAACCCTAATTTAAATGACATCTACAGGGTCTGTAGATCATTCTAATATTTGCAATGGGCTTGAGAGTTTCAAACATTCCCAGCCAGAGGAGTTTCTTGGCCTCACCCAACAGGATTTATACCTGGGTCGTGTTTTACTCAAGCATCTTTAATAGAGCCTCTAGGCAGGGCATCTGCAGCAAAGTAATGGAGAGAGTAAGGGTGTCCAAAAGTGGACTTGATGTTTATACCATGTGCAACTAATTATTCATTTCACTAACTGCTGTAACATTATGTCATTTCTGCATAGTGAAAGCCTATGGGACTTGCTGTAAAGCCTTAGTTCAGTAATTCCTTAATTATTGCAAGGCTGTATCTTGTTGGCAATTCAAAAGAATTCCCAGGCTCCCTTCCCTATGAAAGTCAGAGAGAGTCTTACCATTGTGGGTGCTGGAGCATCTCTATATACACATTTCTTATGATTGGGGATTGCTGACCCTTCGCCTTATATATAAGAACATACTTGGTGATTGGGGTGGAAGGGGTTGTGAGGGGACTAAATGGTAATGGACAAAATACGATATAACATAAGTGCTGCATCACAGTTGTCTGGGGAATTCATGTCAGTGTTTAACTGCTGACACAGCACTTGGGGTACTTTGGGGGAAGAGTGAGGATCTGTGAGGTAAGGAAAGTTGATCTCCTGTTGTATGCACCTATATTTTGAGTAAAAAATTATTAATGCCACCTCAAAGCTCTAAGTGGACCCAGCTTTCCATAGAACTAATTCCACAATGGCCTTCCACCACCAGTAGCACCTTGCTAATGACACAGGGACTTAAACCTAACTTTTTTTTTAAAGGACATGAATATCTGTTGAATGAGAACTGTTTCTGAAGAGAAGCAGATGTGATACTCAAACTCAATTCATTGGGTGATTTTATACTAATTGTGTGCCAGATCCATATGCTTTCCCTCTTCTCTGCTATCAACTTATGAAAGGTAAATGTCTAAAATAATACAGAAGCTGCAATGACCCATCCAGCATTCTGTCAGTAACCATGTCAGAAAAGGACAAATTGTGAGGAACCATGTTTGCCTGGGTGATACTCTCCTAGTATTTCTAAGGTCCTGAAATTTGGCAGAAACAGATAGCCAGACATACGGACTCTACCATGCCTCCTTGGCCATAGCATCTTCCTTATGAATTAAAATTAAGAAAGATTAATTACATTGCTGTTGTAGAGCATGTGGAAGATGGCTGATCCCACGATGCATGTAGGGAGGGTGCTACAGGCCTGTGATTCATTGCTCTGTCAGCAGTGTGAGATACACTGTATGAAAATGCCATATAAATGCAAATACAAATACAAACACCACCTTCCCCTGTTGGGCAGTGATAAGGTGCTCATCCAGATGAGACGTTAAGATGTAAAAACAGAAAAGTAACAGTGAGGAGGGGGAAAAATACAATACTCCTCAAAGGGAGTTTCCTTTTTAAGAAACTCATTAAAGTGCATGTTGCCCCCCTCCTGGAACCAATTACAATTATTCACACAGAGCAAATGGGTAAGCCATAGTTAGAAATGATGCATTTGTGATTAATTCAATTAGGAAAGGGACAAATTAAGAAACAGTATTAGGAGACAGTTGATTTAATGTGCAAAGGAGAGTGTTTTCCCCAGAGGTGAGTAGATCACAACTAATTTGCCCTAGTCTTTGACTCAGTAATGAATTTGGATCTTAACTTTAAATGATCCCTTCCATTCTTTAAGTGTTTTATATGGAAAGGGGGAAAAAGCAACAAAGCAGCCAAGTGAAGCCCCAGCCATGTGTCTGGCACTTTTTTTCGAAGGAGAGGAGGAGTTTGCAGAGAGCCATTTTCTCAATTGTGCTTACCAATTGTGTTGCAGCTTGATGGCTTGCTGTTGATATATAAAGAGCTCCCTTGAAATGAATGTGAAAGGAGAATGAATAATGGAATCATAAAATTTTAGAGTGGGAATGGACTTTAGAGGATTTTACCATTGTTCAAGAGCTGAAAACTTAGCCAGACCCTGTGAATAGTGAAGCTTTTCAATCTAATCAGCATTCTTGTATAACAACTTGGTAAGACCCATTTGGGTTTCACCCAGTCTAGAATTTCAAAAACTGGGACCCCAAACTAAAAGATGTTGGGAGTAGACCTGCTTGTCCTTTCGAACATCATTCTCAAAGCTAAGGGACCTCCTAAACAACTCACATTTCCCTTTATAACCCATTTGAAAGATGGCATACACTGAATTATTGAAACTCTTCTTGAACCAGTTTACATTACCTGCCTGCCTCTAGTCTTGGAACACTGTGTTCACTACAACTTCAGTTTATTGGTCCCAAAGCTGTTTTCCTAGAGTTTCACGTTTGGAGTGTAGCCAGGAAGCTTAGTTTTAGACTTCTGGGAATATGTGAGTCTCTCCTTTCACACTAATGAGCAAGAAAAACATATCAACAATGTCATGCAGGCTATCTTAGTTCTGCCACATTCCTCTATTTAATATTTACAGTGGCTTCTAATTCTCTATTGTATCTAAGCAGCATTAGTCAATATGGCATGCAGGAACTGGCACTACTTTAATTATTAATCACTTATATCAGGGTTAAGCATACTATATCCTGTGGATAGGTCAACTATTTTTGTAAATGAAGTTTTATTGTAGCACAGCCATGCTCTGTCTATATACTTTCTTTGCCTGCTTTCCCACAATAGTGTGGTTGAATAGTTGCATAAGAGATTGTAGCCCACAAAGACAAAAATAGTTAATATCTACTCCATTACATGAAAAGGTTGATAATGCCTGCTCTATATCACCAGTTTTTAATTAGAGATGCACAACACAATCACAGGAGATGTTTTTCAAAACAAAGATTGCTAGAAACCTACTTTGGTCCTACTGAATAAGAATATTCATGGATAGCTCTTGGGTTTCATGTTTCAAAAAAAAAATACTGATATACCTTGGTTAGGAAGCACTCTTTTCTATGAACACTTTAACTTATGGCAAGAGCCTGTGGCTAACAATTTGAATTGTGTTCAAATAGGTGGTAAATGGTACAAGGGGGATAAACAGTAATGGAAAACATACAATAAAATTTTAAAAATTAGCAATATAAAATTCAGCAGTTCTTGCGAAATTGTTGACATAAGATCTCCATATCCCCTTTAAAGTCACACCTAAGCTATTGTTGGAAGTTCTCAGGAAATTTTTTTTTTGTGTGTAATCTTGAATAAGTTTACGATTGCTAATTACCACCTGCCACCAATTATCACTAAGTATGCATTGTGTGTTCTTGTGTCCACAAAGCACTGTCTCTTCTGCCAGGCACCACTGTCCTCTGTCACAACTGATAAACCAGAGCCCTCAACATGTCAAAATGTACTGTGTTTCATTGCCAAATATGAACTGATCCTCTCTCTACTCTCTCTGCTGCTTTATATCACAGGCACACTCAGGTACTGATGCTAATGCCCATCTTACTGGGATCTTAGAAAAGCATTTCAGTTTTTAATTGTTCTCCATAAGTCTCAAACATTAATCCAATATGTACTGGGTCAAAAAACATTGTACTGGGTCAAACCTGTTGTACTCAAAATCATCCACTCTTTGCTTCTTTGTTAAGCTTGTTGCATCTGGTTACTTCTTCACTTAGAAAGAATGTTCTCCTTGAAGGTTTCTCAGACCCGCAAGTAACTAAGCCATCACATCCCCAGGCTTAGCAAGATATGTCATGATCTCATCTCAGGTTCATCCCTGGAAATCATTCACTCCTCTCACCTTTAGATCTTACCCTTTGAACCCCAGAAGACTTCTTAGCAAAGAATTCAGTTCTGTAATTGGCACAGAGTTGAAATGCTTAGATTGTTTAATTGTACATTTGTTCTTATCAATATGTCATTCTTTCCAATATAAGATGATTTTTTGCTTTGATATTATTAAAATTTATTAGGTAATGCAAATGCTAGTGAAATGTGTTGGCAGCATGCAGAACAAATCTTTCAAATATATCTCTTGTTACACACCGCACTGTCATGTGAAGCTGTCAAACAGAAGAACTATTGGTTATGTGCATAACGAGTATTGTGAGGCCTTTTATGAACTTTAAAATAAAGTTTATCTTATGGTGTCATTTATTTAAAAGAAGAAAGAAAGAAAAAGAAGTGAGTCACACAGTCCTGAAACAAAGAGTTACCTGGGTAAATACTCTCTTTTCTTTAAATGAACAAATAAAAGAAAATAAATTACATGTTGAGGGATATTGCCAAAGTTGAAAGTGTCTAGAGAAGGCTGTTTACAAAAAATTTTAATTTGGGAGGATATGGATATTTAACTTCAAGAAGATGAGGCAAAAGGGAGACACAATAAATGTCTTCAAATATAACTTGTTCTTTGTAGCTGAATTGGGCAAGACTAGGACCAGTAAATGAAAACCAAAATGAGACTGAGTAAAATTCAATCTAGAAAAAGGACTTTGTGACATTAGAACAGACTGTTGTTGGAAGTAGTAAATTCACCTTTACTGATAGTCTAGTTAAACTTGGACAGTCAACTACCTGGGATTTAGTACATGGGACTTCTGCACTGGATGGGAGTTTTAGCTAGATCAATAAATTCCAAATTGTGCTCTGAGAGGCCCTAAAGTGTTCCACATCAATGCATCAGAAGCAGCTAGCTAGATAAGGAGTGGGGAAGGTAAGACAAAAAAGATAAAAGTAAATGTAAAATAAAGCTGAGAAAGCAGGATAATACTGTAGAGTCATTCTTGAGTACCATTGCATCTCCAGCCTCCAGGACACCATTTGGCATATGTAATAGTTATTCAATAAATAACCAGTGAATGAACTAATGAATGAATGAAAGATAAAATAAATCATTACCAATAACAATGGCAGCAAAGTAATAGAAAAGAACAAAAGAATGCAAGCAGTATAGCATTTGTGTGTGTGGAGGGAGGGGAGTGTAGAGGAGCAGTGATATATTACTGAATATTCCTGACATAGAGGAAAGTGAGTTTTGAGGTCAAATTTGAGTTTCGAAGAAGATTAAAAATATAGAATAGCAGAGGGTAAAGTAAGAGAAAGCAGAATAACAATGCAAATTCCCTAAGAGCAGATACCTTATCTATCTTGATTATTCTTACATTCCCAGTGCATGGTAGAGTTCCTGGCATGCAATAGGTGAAAGAATAATTTGTTAAATAAATATATGTACACATATGCAGTGATGAAAATAAATCATATACAGAGAACAATGGGCTGATATTAGAATTTCAAATTTGAAGGGTGCCAGGAGTTTTCAGAATTGTTTCCCATCTTCCATCTGTAAATTATATTCTAGAATTTCCTTTTTCTGACCTAGTGTCTTCAGTCATTCCTCATGTTATATTTTACTTATGTCATTTGTGAGCTGTGTGTCTTTGGGTAAATTCATGACTGCTCTGAGCTTCAATTTCTGTTTCTGAGAAATAGGGATACTAACAATGATACATACCTTATAGAAGTGTTGTGAGGATTTAATTAGATAATTTATGTAAAGTGTTGGCACATGAGAGATGTTCTTTTTTTCTTGTAAAAGTCCAACATGATATAGTGGAATTATTCAAATATTAGTTTAAATATTGGCACCACAACTTATTAGCTGTTTGAACTTGGAGATGTTATTTAACATCTCTAAGCCTCAAAGTGTAGCCTTACTCAATGGACAGTTGTGAGGATTAAATGAGATAACACATACAAATTATTAAGCACAGTGCATGATAAGTGGTTAATAAGTGACAATTGTTATAATTATGATTATCTAGCTAGATCTCAAAGTTTTCTATTTTGGTCTACCTCTCCTGAACACATTTCCAAGTGATGCACAGCCTTCTGAAGAATTAGGGGCCAGAAGTCAATAAAATACTGCAAGTGTAGTCTGATCAGAGTATAATGGGCCAGTCCTATTATTTCATTTAATACCATATGTTTAATACTTTAAGTTAGACTGCAATCGTTTTTTTGGTAGCCCTTGATCGATGCTTATTCATATTGAGCTTACTGGGCAGAGTATCACACATGATGCTCAATTATACTCTCCCTGCTCTTCTCTTGTTTTTGTGCATGTGATTTCTTGGAAATACATTTACAATTTTGGGAGTCATAAGTCTCATCTATTTACTTCTTTGGCATGGGCAAGCCAGTTAACTTTGGAGCACTCAGCTTCCCAGTTGTAGGATGGGCATAGTAGCTTACATTTACCCTAGCAAGGAATCGAAAGAGTTGGTAAATTTGAAAAGTCTTTGGAGATTTCCTCCAACAGGATATGAAGAAAAATCTGTTACATGAAATAGTAATGTTTCTTCTGAAATGGTTAGCTATATTTCATTGATTTCTCTAAATACGCACTAGAACATTTCAGATGTTTCCAATGGACATTATTTATTCAAAAGGCCATAAAGCTTTCCCTAACTGGTTGTATTGATAACACTTGATCCTGTACATTGAAAAGTACATTACTAAGAGGCCACTGAAGTACATGGCAAGGACAATGAAAAGTTGAGTTCTTAATTGAAATTATTTTTCTAAAATAGTAGGCAATGGGGGAATTTGTATTCTTATGTGTACCTGATTTATACTGCACTGTGAACAATAATAAACAATATATCATAGAGTTTTAGGAGCATGGACTCTGAAATAAGACTGCTTGGATTTGAATTCTAGTTGTACCATATGCTAGCTGTGTGAATTTAGGCAGATAATTCGTGCCTCAGTTCCCTTATCTATAAAATCGTGATATAAGCAGTACCTATCTCATATGAGAATTAAACAATTTCATGTACCTACAGCACTTAGAATAGTGCCTGGTAGGCTGTAAATGCTATGTGTTAGCTACTATAATTCTTATTCTAGTATTACTATAATTCTGATATTACTTTGCTGTTTGGCTTTCCAGATTCATTAATGGGCATGAGACTTCCAATTGATATCTCAATCCATTAGGAAATCCCCTTGGCTGTACCTTCAAGATATATCCAGAATTTGATTACTTCTCATCATATCCACCTCTACTTAACTGGTAAAAATAACTATTTTTACATTACATTTTTAAAAGTTTTTGTTTATGCTATTACAGTTGTCCCAATTTTCCCCCTCCCCCAGTCCATCCCACCACTCCCACAGTCAATCCTCACACCATTGTCCATGTCCATGGGTCATGCATATATGTTCTTTTCTAATCCCCTGGCCTTCTTTCAAACAGTCCCTGTTGTCTCTTTACTTAATTATTGCGATAGCCTTCCAGTAGTTCTTTGCTTTCATCCTTGCTCCCACTTTCCACCAGTTTTTTCTTAACACAGCAACCAGAATGACTACTTAAACCTAAGTTTGATCATGACTTTTTAATGTTGAACACCCTCCAACTACCTTCATTACAGAGCAAACCTTACACTC
The DNA here is from genome assembly GCA_004026765.1 of Micronycteris hirsuta. NCBI lineage: Eukaryota > Metazoa > Chordata > Mammalia > Chiroptera > Phyllostomidae > Micronycteris > Micronycteris hirsuta. The sequence continues at coordinate 16,651 of PVJI01012085.1, read as the reverse complement.
ATCACCTCTCTGACCTCCTCTCTTTAGTCTCTCTCTTAATCACTCCATTCCAATAATCCTGTCATTTTGCTATTTCTCAAACATGTCAGGCAGGCTTCTCAAGGACTTTGTGTTTGCTTTCTTCTATTCTTGGAAACTCTTCCCCAAGATATCGGCATGGCTCTCTTTTTCACCTTCTTTAGATCTTTGCTGAAATATCATTTTTTCAGTGAAGTCATTCCAGAACCTCTGTTTAAAGCTTCATCACTTCCAAAATCTGCAACTCCTATTTCCTGACTGTAATTTTTACTATATACCTCTGAATGCCATCAGGTACAATATATGGTTTTATTTATTTGAATGTAACTGCCTTCTCCCTTCTCCATTAGAATATAAGTTCTTTGAGATTAGGTATCATGTTTTTTCCAGTGCTATAGTAGATCTGAATGTCGCCCTGTAAGTACTGAATATATGTTGCATAGTGTTTAACCTATTCTCTGGGTGTTTCCCAAAAGTATTTTACAGTACTTGGAAACAAGTAGATCCTAAACACCTTAGGAGCTTATATACTCCTTAAAGATCTTGATTTTGTTCTGAAGCAGTGTTACCAATCATAGTTAATTGATGGGTATCTATGTATTTTATTGGATTATAGAGTGTGAATGGATATGTATGAGGAAAGGAATGGTAGCTTGGGTACTCTGGTGGGGTGAGCACCACAGAGGCTTTAGAAAATCCAAAATATTGTTATACAATTATTAAGCAGAAGGAATCCTTAAAGACCTTAGAGAACATGTAATTCTTTTTTTTTTAATTATTGTTGTTCAATTACATTTGTTCCACCTTTTTTCCCCTTGGCCTCCCCTTCTCAGCCCTGCCTCCCACCTTGTTCCCACAGTCAATCTTGTGATTCTTTACTGAACAGAGGTGCAAACTAACAGGAAAAGGGGCCCATGGTTTGTTATCAACACACTGAGCTTTCAAATTCTAGTCTAGTTATCAAGTTCAATGCCATTTTCATTATATACGATCCTTACTCTATCTACATAGGGGCCAGTGTAGAATCTTGTTAAGAAACTCAACTGCTTTTATCCCAATTTTATCTTCAATAATACAACTTGAGACCAATTTTAAAACTAAATGTAATGAGGGAAAAATAACATAATTCCTGGATCCTGAAAGTAAGGGTGGAAGAATGGTTAGAATAGGTATGAGTTAGTCTGAGATACTTCTTTCAAGAAATGTAGTTTGATGTATTTTTGAGGAAGATAAAGACTTGAACTGAAAGAAGGAAGTTCTTGTATTATGAGTTAGGAACAAAAATAGACTGCTAGAAATCTTAGACTGGGGATCAGCTAGTTATTTCTTTTTCATCTGTTTCTTTGGGGGAGTCAAGGTTACAGCAAATGATAACTTTGTCTAGAACAAAATTATAAGTCTTTGCAAAGTGAGGCTTATTTTACTAAAAACAACTTATTCTTCAGGCTCATAGTTGACTGACATACAATTGATGCTAAGAGATGTTGTTTGTTAAACGATCTTAAAGTGACTATGTGAAAATGAGGTTAGGTGTTTGTGGGTGCTGAGATAAGGCAGGGACTGGGTGGATTGTTTTGCATTTGAGGTAAGCACAGGCTGATCAAAATAAATGCTAGAAGGGGAATATGTTTAGAATATTGGGAAGCAAGTCTTAATTTCTGGAAGAGAAAAGAAAAAGAAGAAATTTGAGCATTATTTTTACCTCATCCACATTTTGTTTTCTATGTGGTTGTGACAGAGATATATATTAATATTTCTTTTTCAAATTCACATGCTAGACAATTCTGCCACTTATTAGATGTGTGATATTGATAAAACTGCTTACTTTACTAAACCTAGATGTCCTTATCTCTAAGAGAGATTATACGTAGTGACCCTTTAGGATGACTGTGATGACTGGATGAAAGAATGCATTATAAAGCATCTAAAACATTGCCTGGTACATGGTAGTCACTAAAACATGTATAGCTCTTATTCTGTATAATGAAGCTTCCTTTTTGTATTACAGGTCACCCAATGTATAGCACGATAACATACATTCTTATTTGCTTCTCACTTAAACCTGGTGAGGCAGATGGCATTTTGGGGGCTATTATTATTGTTAATAATTTTATTTTTAAAAAAGGACTGTTAGCTTGTCACTATCATCACTTAAAAACAAGTGCTAGTTCATACATTAAAAGGCATACCTTTTCCTCTTCCTGTTTCTATGCAGGATCATTCACTGTACTACATTGTTTCAAAATCTAGGGCCAATGCCTACATCTTTTTTAAATGACTATTTCTGTAGCCATTTATTCCTTCTTGGTAGCAAACAGATGTGGGGCATTTGTTGACAGAAGCTCTTTAAAGGGCACTATTATGTTTCTAATTTTAGAGATGGACTTTTCTGACCTTTTAGAAGTTAAGACCTTTTATTAATAAGGAGGATAATGTCTGTTTACATTGATGATTTCTCATCTGTGAATGTCCAGTTGGATGACATAGAGGGTTGTTGATGTTGACGTGACACATGTGTCCAGGTCTGACTTACAGCTTATGCAAAGGTGCTGAAGGTTGCAGTTGTGAAATAGCAAAACAAACAAACAAACAAACAAAAAACAAAAAAAAAGCATGTTCCTTGTGAAAATCCATTTGGGAACAGCTTTCCCACTGTGTGCAAACAGAATTCTGGGAAAGAGAAATAGATGACACAGTGAACACTAAGGCAAATGAATGGAATCAATCAAAGTCTCTGAGGATGACTGAAGCTCAATTTCTCAGACACTTGACTCCTAGAAGTACTCTCTGCATCCTTTGACACACAGTCTAAGACAGTGTGCTTGAGAAAAAGAAAGAAACAAAGAGAAAAAATGCACTTTCACAGTCACAGAACAACAACAACAAAAAAGAGTCAACCTAAGAGAGACAGATTGAGTTGGAGAGACATTGAAAAAAAATAAGCAGAGAGAAACGGACCATGGAGAACTCCATTATTCTCTATATTAATGTATAAGTCTGCTCTGGCTGGAGTTCAGAGTGAGACAAACAACCTGCCATGGGCACTGCTTATAAAACCAAGAGCACAATGTGTACTGAAAATGTCATTGTTTTGCCAAGAGACATTGGAGCCATGTGGGACATGTGGGAGAATCTGTAATATGGAAAGTCTATAATGGGAGGTAAGGATAGAGTTTCTTAAATAGCTATAGAATGTGCAATGCCTTTAGAGCCACTGAAATAATCAGACTCTAGTAGTCAAGGCTCCCACTTTGTATCTAGAAGGCCAGAGGCCAGACAAAGCCTATCAAGTGAAATAATATCTACACTCAGAAAGAAATTGGTCTTTCTAAGCAGATACAATAATGGGGAGATAATGGAATGATGATGCTCAAAGGTGTCAGATGCAAGCATGTGTAGCAAAATAGAATGAGGTTGGGGAGGGTGGCAGTACAGAAAACATGGATAAAAATTATCTAAAAATATAACAGGTGCCATTAAGTTTATATCCTAGCAATAATTTAGAAATGACAAAATAGTAGATGGCCTAAGATTGAGACTAAGAGAGTAAAAACAGCCTCAATCTACAGATCTACATAAGAGTTTTTGCTCATCCAACACATAAGCAATCTATTACATTTATTTTATTTTTTGTGATTTTATTTATTGTTGTCTCTATTTTCACCCCACTATGCTCCCCAGCCCCACCCATCCCCTTCTCCCACCCTCAGACCTATCACCTTTGGCTTTGTGTATGTCCTTTATACATGTTTCTTGATGGCCCTTCCCCTATTATCCCCTATTATCTTTCTTCTCCCTCTTTTCTTGTTACTGTCAGATTGTTCTTTATTTCAATGTCTCTGGTTTTATTATGCTTACTTATTTGTTTTATTGATTAGGTTCCACTTAGAGATGAGATCATACGGTATTTGTCTTTCACCATCTGGCTTATTTCACTTAGCATAATGCTCTGCAGTTCCATCCATGCTGTTGCAAAGGGTAGGAGATCCTTCTTTCTTTCTGCTGCATAGTATTCCATTGTGTAAATGTATCACTGGTTTTTTTTTTTTTTTTGATCCATTCATTTACTGATGGGCACTTAGTTTGCTTCCACCCCTTGGCTATTGTAAATTGTGCTGGTATGAACATCGGGGTGCATAGGCTCTTTTGAATTGGTGTTTCAGGATTCTTGGGGTAAAATCCCAGCAGTGTAATAACTGGGTCAAAAGGCAATTCCATATTTAGTTTTCAGCAAAAATTCCATATTGTTTTCCACAGTGGCTTCACCAGTCTGCATTCCTACCAACAGTGCACTAGGGTTCCCTTTTTCCACAACCTCTCCAACACTTATTTGTTGATTTGTTTATGATGGGCATTCTTACCAGTGTGAAGTGGTATTTCACGGTGGTTTTAATTTGCATCACTCTGATGGCTCGTGATGCTGAACATCTTTTCATAGGTCTCTGGGCCCTCTTTATGTCCTCCTTGTAGAAGTATCTGTTCAGTTCCTTTGCCCATTTTTAAATTAGATCTGAGGAGTGCTTTGTCTTGAAAGTGACTACCTTCTATTTAGAGTACTGGTCTTGATATTTCATCCAGGCTTCAGATAAGAAACTTTAGCCCGGCTGGTGTAGCTCAGTGGATTGAGCGCAGGCTGGGAACCAGAGAGTCCCGGTTCGATTCCCAGTCGGGGCACATGCCTGGGTTGCAGGCCAGGTCCCCGGTGAGGGCCATGTGAGAGGCAACCATACATTGCTCTTTCTCTCTCCCTTCTCCTCTCTCTGAAAATAAATAAATAAAATCTTTAAAAAAAAAGAAACTTTAGAGTGATAACCCATAGCAGTAACTTTCTGAGTAGATGTTAGATTTATGTAACAATGGCAGTATTGGTCATTAAAAAAATTAGAATTAAAACAAATCATTTAATTAAATTATAATAATCATGCACAAAAATACAAAACATATATGTAAAATAAAAATTAAGACAACCCATACTCTTATTGTTCACAGCTGACAACTGTTCGTATTTTGGTATCTGTTCTTTCAGATATTTTTCTGCATGTATATATGTAATATTCATACATAGATTTAAGAAAATGTGGAATCTAATAACAAAACAAACAAACAAACAAACAAGCAAAATTGAAACAGACTCATAGATACAGAGAATAGACAGGATAGTTGCCAGATGGGAGGGGTTTGGGGGAGCTATATGAAAAAGGTGAAGGGATTAAGAAGTACAAATTGATAGTTACAGAAACATATAACTCACGGGAACATAAAGTACAGCATGGGAATATAGTCAATAATATTGCAATAACTATGTATGGGACCAGATGGGTAATAGAAATATTGGGAGGACCACATTGTAAAGTATATGATTGTCTAACCATTATGCTGTATACCTGAAACAAATGCAGAATAATATTGAATATAAACTGAATGAAAAATAAATGAAAAATAAAAACCACAAATCATATAATAATTTGATAAATCTATAATAACATGCCACACAGAGTGCTCTGATATCTGCCTTTCTCCTACATCTGTAGGAGATTTCTGATATCTCCTATAATATATTACATATGCACTTCCATATGAATTCACACAGTTCTAGGAAATATCTGCATCATAATTTGTAATGAATATATAGTATTTTATCACATGGATGCACCACACTTTATTTAACTAGAATTTGAACTAAGACTGATACCAAAGCCTCTGCTTTTCCCATGAAGAATAAAATAAGGCATAATTATAAATGTACAAATGCACATATTAAACAGGAGGGGTATGACTGCAATTAAAGATTCTAAGGTTCCTTGTATTGTTCAGGGGAATAGTATAAAGAGAATGATTGACTTTAGAATTTTGGTCAAGCATGCATGATAAAAATTTAAGGATAACTTATAAAAATAAGGAGAAAATGTCAATATATAAAAAAACTTTTTCATTCATTCTGCAGATAGTAGCTCAAAAGGTAACTTGATTACAGATATACTTTGTTTTAGAGAGCCTACTTAGAACAGTGAAAAGAACACTGGAATAGGAGTCTGAAGATCAATATTCTTTTATCTGAGCTGGTTACTTGTTGTGTGACTCTAGAAACATATTCAATCAACAGATATATGTCTGTAGAACAAGAGGCATGAATGCTTCAGTTTACTTTGTGCTTTTAATTCCATCTGAAATTATTACCTACTTTTGTGAGTAAGAACAATTTATATTAGTCAATGTATTTGATTTATTATTGGGAATCTCTTATAAGTGAGTGCCAGAACAATTGTCCAGCTGGCTTTTCTCATGATATGATTCTGTCTAATGTCGTACATGTATCTCAGAAAATAGGCTTTGTAGTTTAAATAGGGAGGTTTCTTTAACTACACAACCCAGCAAAACATTTGCCTTTGAATGGTTTCTTTGTCAACACTTTTCCAGTTCAGACTTCAGTGCAGAGTGACAAAAGATGAGTGGCAGTGAGGGACTGGAGGTGGGAGACCTGGCAAACTGACAGTGATATTTTCCTTGATAGCAGTCATGTCATTCAGATCACCACTGACCCTCTCAAAAACCCACTTATATGAACTCAAAAATTTCCCACATGTAAAAAAGGAGATACAAATCTTTCTCCTATCCTTAATAAGCTCTCTTTCTTCCTTGTTGTGCTTCTCAGTGCTGCCTCCCTTTATCATATGCTGTCTCCCTTCCTATAGTCTGTGTGTTCTGTGTGTGCCTAGATCACAGAATCGGACCTAAAGCCTACTTAACATTTTCCTAATATCAAAGTACACTGTACTCACAGCATTGTATCCAAGGAATAATTGGTATGCCCAGAGAGTATGCAAGCCCACAGCCTATTCTCCTATTTGTCTTTAATAATGGGACTAAGCTAGGCTGGCTATTTAATGAGCCAATTATTTTAGGATGAGCCAGAAGATCTGGACACATAGCTCTATAGCTTTGCAGTTATATTTTATTAAGGATTCTTTTTTTTTTCCGGGTTTGACTTTCCCTTGGGGAAACTCTTCATGAGATCCAGAGACCAGTGCTGCAGATACCTAACTTGAAGCAATGTTACATGCCAACATTTTGAGTCCTCTCAAAGGTAAAACAGTAAGTTTTAGAGAGAAGAAATTGTTTCTCTCATATATATATATATATATATATATATATATATATATATATATGTGTGTGTGTGTATGCAGAAAATTTAATTTTAGTTTATTATTTGCTTTGATATGATATAAAACTTGGAAAAATGCACACATCCTTTGCCAGTGTGATTCTAATCCAATAATCATGAGTATGTGGACAAAGCTTTAGTTGAAAAAATATTTAAACATTGTTTATAATCACAGGATTTTTAAAAATTCTGAATGTTTACTAATAGGGGTCATCATATACAAATATTGTGAAGTGATCAAGATAATATTAAAAACAGAAACTGTATTTATCTATATATTGTTAAGTAAAAAAACAGATTACAAACAGTATGAATGTGAGTTTGTGTGTGTAGTTGGATATACACTAAAGTACTTGAAGTGATTTCCTCTGAATATTGGGACTATTAAAAACATTCATTTTTCTAAATTCTTATTTTGAGAAATTAAAAACTCTATCAACTATTCTTATTTATATCCTTCAGAATTTATAATTATTAACATTTTATTACTTTATTTCATCTTTTTATAAACAAGAGAAATAAAACATTACTAAGAATATCATTGCCCCTATATTCTTCTCCTACCCTCCTCATCCTGAAACATATAAAATAATAAATTCCTTATATTTTTTCAGTCAGTATTGGTAGTACTTATTTTCTCTGTCTTCATTTTCTAATTTGTTATAATAAAAGAATATTGCTTTGGTTATGAGAAAAAGTTATTAAATTTTCTCCCCTGATGCATTTATGTTTTGATTTAATTTACAAAGAACATTGTGTATAAATGATCTTTTTCTGGCATGACATTACATGAACTAAAGTATAAGCTGTATAGATTGAGCAAAGTATGTCTAGGCATATTTTACTAACTGAAACTGTCACTTATCAATGGTGGGATCTTGGACAAGTTATCCTCTTTGTCCTTTAGTTTCCTCATCTGAAATAGAAATAACAATAGTTTTCAAATCATAGGGTTTTTTTTGTACAGATTAAATGAAATAATATATGTATTTATACTGTCAAAAATATAAGGGCTTTCAACACAATGTAACTATTCTTATTATTTTTTAAAAATATTTTATTTATTTATTTTTATAGAGAGGTGAAGGGAAGGAGAAAGAGAGGAAGAGAAACAGCAATGTATGGTTGTCTCTCACACACGCCCTACTGGGGACCTGGCCTGCAACCCAGGCATGTGCCCTGACTGGGAATCGAACCTGCAACCCTTGGATTCCCAGGCTGGTGCTCAATCCACTGAACGACACCAGCCATGGCACCATTTTTATTATTATCAACAACTTTACTGATCTAAAAGGAGTAAAGGGAGTTATACAGTATGGTAGCTTTTTAAATATATTTTATTGATTATGCTATTACAATTGTCCCAATTTTCCCGTTGTCCTCCTCCACCAGGTACTCCTGTTCCCTCCAGAAATCCACTCCCTAGTTCATGTCCATGGGTCGTGCATATCAGTTCTTGTGACTACTCCATTTTTTAACATCCTCCTCTCTATTTTGTGTCTACTGATTATGCTTTTTAATCCCTGCAACTTTCCTCCCATTATCCCCCTTCCCTTCCCAACTGATAACCTTCCAAATGATCTCCATATCTAATTTTTGTTCTGCTTGTTTGCTTAGTTTGTTATTTAGATTAAATTGTTGATCTTAATGTTCTTCATTTTGTTCTTCTTTTTGTTATATAATTCCCGTTAGCATTTCATATAACAATGGCTTGATGATAAAGAACTCCCTCAGTTTTCCCATAATTTTAAAGGATGGCCACAAATTCTTTGACCTTCCTTACACTGAGACATGAAATCTAATTTCCTTCTCACTGAATCTAGGTAGACTTGTGACTACTTTGAACAGTAGAATATGATGAAAATTATGCTATATGATTTCTGAGGTTGACTTTTCAAAGCCATGTAGCTCTATCATTTTCTCTTGTAAGAACCTTCTAAGAAGTTTGAATATTGGGGCACTACTATGCTAGAGATGCCACATGTGTGTTATAGTATCAATTGAGCTTAGCCTTTCTGCCATCCCTACGAAGGCACTAGGTGTGTAAGTGAGGCTTCTTGTACTCTCCAGCTCATGCTATTCACCAGTTTAGTACCACTGAATGAATCTTGGTTAATGACATGGGAACAAAAGAAATGCCCAGTCAGCCTTGTCAAAATTCCTGACCTATAGGATCCATGAAGTATAATAAAATGATTGTTCTTTTAAGTAGTATCATTTTAAATAGTGTGTAATGCAGTATTGGCAACTGGAAGGGATTTTGCTACTAGTATGAGGATACTGCCCTAAAAATGAAAGCTCTTAGTATGTCTTTGGAGCAGGGAAGCATATAAAAGATAGAACATTGAGGAAAGGAGAGATGAAGATAGTGGCAATGTATGTGGGAGCTGAGCCCACTTGCCCATGCACCTAACTGGGACACCTAGCTGATCTTCGGAAGAACAGATTGAACAACCAACAGAATCCCAGGAGATATGAAGTTTGGAAGCCAAAGTGCATAGGACACTTAAAAACAGGTGGTAAAGAGATTTTGTAGGCCAATGGGAAGCTATCCAGGCCCTGCACTAAAGACTGTGGCTGCCGGCAGGACGTTGGAGGACAGCCCGGTCAGTGATAGCCACCAAGAGGCTCTCTATACTTCCAAGAGTGAAGAGAACTCTCAGACCCATATCAGCAAAGACCTGGACACATAAAGTTGCTGGGGGGATGAAAAGGCAGTGATACACAGTGAGCTGCATACCCTGGTTGGGGTGGTGGTTGCCAGCTGAGATAGCACCAGAGAAATCGGGGATCTGGGTGACACCTGGAGCTGGAAAAAGAGAGGGGCCGCAATTGTCTGTGACACAAATAGTCTCTGAACTGGTCAGAGAGTTTGACCGTGTGGAAAGCTGGGCACTTATTAGGAGCTGCAGCTGGCACCCAAGGGGACTTTCCTCAAAAAAAGAACTGAGCAGCCATGTAGGGACTTCGCCTATGCAGCGACCGGGTCAGCAAAGAGGGAGGAGTAAGGGCACGATCTGCTCCCACTCAGGATGCCTCACGGATTGATCAAAGGCATCACTAGGGGCTCAGAGAGGCAGAGGCTACCAGAGAGACTTTTTCCAATAATGGAACTGAGCCACCATGCAGGGACCTTGCGGGCTCAGTGGTCAGGCGAACAAAGAGGGAAGAGGGGCACAACTTGCTCCCAAGTAGTGCATCTCACAGACTAATCAAAGGGTTGTAAAACAAGGTGGATTATCAGTGCCAGCCTGGTGAAAATGAGCAGAGCGGACAATGCAGGAGCATGGTTCTCCGAGGGCATTGGCTGGAAATGGCACCTGTGATTATTGAAGCTCAGACTGAGCCCCCATCCTTGCAGAACCACAAGAAAGGGAAAAAATGGAGCCCAGCCCCCCTCTGCCTTCAGGATCCAGGAAGAACTGAAAACCAAGATTGGCAAGTTTAAAATCAGCAGGTGAGTTTTTCTTTCTTTATTTTTTTTTCAAGGTATCACAAAACCTGGAGCTATGAGAAAACCAGAGACGGATGCACAACAAAATCAGAAGGCAAACACCAACAGCATACAAGACAAGACAAGGTGGGAAATGTGAATACCAGTAAACCTGCTGGAGGGGAGGACCTACCAACAAAGGAGCCACCAACAGGTAAAGCCCAAGTAACATAAGAGAACCCACATGAACAGAAGAAAGCACAACCATAGAGCATCTAGACAGGGAGATTAAAAAAGACTGTACCACTGAGTTCCACAGAACTCCTAACACATAAGTTCACACTACAAAGACAGCTGGCAAAGCAGAGCATCAGGAATCACAGAAACAAATAAAAAGAGTCACCTTAAATGGGGAGACAAAGAAAGAATCCACAATCAAAAGGGATGGAAGACTCCCCAGTAAAAGAGCTAAATGAAATGAAGGCAAGAAAACTATTAGATATAGAATTCAAAAGAATTGTTATAAGGATTCTCAAGGAACTCAGTGACAACTACAAGGAACTGAGTGGAAACCACAATAGTTTGAAAAAGGAAACAGAAACTATAAAAAAGACCCAGGGAAAAATGAGGAATAAAATATCTGAAATAAAAAATACACTAGAAGGAATTATAAGCAGGCTGGATGGAATAGAAGACCGAATTAATGAGCTGGAAGACAAGGTAGAAAGAAATACCCAGGTAGAACAGTTGCATGAAAAAAAAACTCAAAAAATATGAAGATAGGTTAAGGGAACTACAAGATAACATGAAATGCAACAACTTTCAAATCATACAAATACCAGAAGGAACAGAAAAGGAGTAAGGGATAGAAAACCTGTTTGAAAAAATAATGACAGAAAATTTCCCGAACCTGGAGACAGGAAAAGACATGCAAGTTTAGGAAGCACAGATGGTTCCATCAAGATGAATCCACAGAGGCCTACTCTAAGACACATTATAATTAAAATGCCAAGTTTTAAAGGCAAAGAGACAATCTTAAATGTGGCAAGGGAGAAACAAAAGTAACAAAAAGGGAGCTCTATTAAGGCTAGTATCTAATTTCTCAACAGTACAAGCCAGAAGGAAATGGCAAGAAATATTCCGAGTAATGAAAATCAAAGGCCTGGAACCAAGACTACTCTACCCAGCAAGGCTGTCATTTTAAATGAAAAGTGAAATAAGGAGTTTCCCAGACAAAAGATGGTTAAGGAATACACCTCCACCAAACCAGCAGTGCAAAACATGCTAAAGGGACTGCTTTAAGAAGACAAAGAAGCCCTGGCTGGTGTAGCTCAGTGGATTGAGCGCGGGCTGGGAACCAAAGGATCCTGGTTTGATTTCCAGTCAGGGCACATGCCTGGGTTGCAGGCCAGATCCCCAGTGAGGGCTATGTGAGAGGCAGCTATACATTACTGTTTCTCTCCCTCCCTCCCCCTCTGTCTAAAAATAAAATAAATAAAATCTTGAAAAAAAAAGAAGACAAAGAAAAAGAGTGAGAGAGAGGAACACAAGTACAAAGAGGGCAAAATGAATAAGTACCTATCAATAACAATATTGATAATATAAATGGATTACATGTTCCAATCAAAATACATAGAGTAGCTGAATGGGTAAAAAAAAACATGACCCACACATATGCTGCCTACAAGAGACCCACCTCAGAACAAAAAGACCTACACAGACTGAAAGTGAAGGGTTGGAAACAAATATTCCAAGCAAATGGACAGAAAATAAAAAGCCAGAGTATCAATACTAATATCAGACAAAATAGACTTCAAAACAAAGGCCATAAAAAGAGACACAGAAGGACACTTCATAGTACTCAATGGAAGAATCCATCAAGAAGACATGAGAATTATAAACATATGCACCCAACATAGGAGAACCAACATATGTAAGGAAACTTTTGGAGGACTTCAAGAAAGATATAGATTGCAACACACTTATGTACTAGGAGATTTTAACATCCCATTATCAACAATGGATATCAAACAAAATATCAAGAAGGATATTGCAACATTGAACAAAGTCCTAGATCAAATGAACATAACTGATGTATATAGAACCTTTCATCCCAAAGAAGCAAAGTACACATTCTTTTCAAATGTACATGGAACATTTTCAAAGATATACCATATGATAGAATATGTGGAACCTAAGTTTTTCCTATAAGTGGAAACTAATCAACAAAACAAACAACCAAGCAAAATATAACCAGAGACATTGAAATAAAGAACAAATTGACAATAACCAGAGGGGAGGTAGGAAGAGATAATGGAGGAAAAGAGGGAAGGGTCATCAAGGAATATGTATAAAGGACACATGGACAAAGCCAAAGGGGAGTAGGATTGAGGGTGGGAGGGGAGAATGGTGGTGGTGCGGGGGAGTGTTGGTGGGGGGAATTGGAGACAACTGTACTTGAACAACAATTAAAGAGAGAGAAATGAAAAAGAAGTTCCACCAGCCTAAGACCACAATGCTGGAGATGTTATGTGTCAGGTAGTCTGGTTGTCGTTCACTACTGAGCATAGCCCCTAGACTCTGACAAAATACAAAATATGTGAGTGAGGTCTCTTGGTTCCTCTAGAGTACACCATCTTCCATCTGAGTACTACTAAGTGATATCAGTTGATCTCCATGGAGCAAAGAATCACTTAGCTGAGTCCTGACTAAATTTTTGACCTACAGAATTCATGAGATATAATAAAATTCACGCTGTTTTATGCCATTAAGTTTTGAGATAGTTGGTTATGCAGCAAAAGTAACTTAAATGTAATTTTAGTGTTATCTTCTAGGTAGAAGATAAATTCCCTCATATATGAGAAAAACAAAAAAGTGATATCAAGGTATACCTTCAATATTCACTTCAAAATGACTGTTCCTATGGCCAACAAACAGTTGACATTCTTTGGAGACTGTAGTGTTGCATGGAAGCCATAAATCTTTACAAGAATGAACTTTACTCAGGACACACCTTTGGGCTATGATATGGAGTATCATATGATCTTCCTAGCTCCAAGATATCTTCTAGCCACTCTATCTTACTGTCTGAAATTCTTTTTATCTGAGTTGTTGCTTTAGCATAAATCATCCTCTATGTATGAGGCCTCAAGCAATGAAAATACTACTTAAAAGGGGATGAAGACACATTATTAGCCATTGGAAACCAGAACAAATCTCTTTGTTGTACTTTTCCATTGCCCTTGGAAAGCAGAGAGAAAGGCCTATAGAAGAGGGTATAAAATTGGAAGGTTCATGAATGAGAGGTGATAGGTCCCAAACATGGCATGGGGGGAGGGTAATTGAGAAAGGTAGTCCTAGGTGGTGACCTCAGGAGGTATGTTTTAGCAGTTGGAACCAGTCTGAGAAGAATATATATATGGAAGATTATATAAATATGTGTGTGTGTGTGTGTGTGTGTGTGTGTGTGTGTGTGTGTGTGTTGGGTGTTATTGCCTTAATATATTTCCTCACATTTGTATAGTACTTCCCACTTTATGAAGCATATTTGCATACTGAGAAAGAAGCCTATTTTCACATGAGAAAACAAGTCTTTAGAAAAATAAATTGACTTGCTGTGAATCACAAATTAGGTTACATTGGAAAGATTATCCTCAAATTCCATGACTCTTGACTGTTTTTACCATACTGCCTTCAAGACTCAGTTATTTCTTCTTTGTAAGTGTCAATATATTTTAATGTAGAATGCAGACAAAGCAAAATACTTTGGGTGCACGCACTGGTAATACATTTTTTCCTTGCTAATTGAAACTTAAGTGCTTATAATACATCATTATAACAAACTCTAAACACTTGTTCAGATTGGATTTAGAGACTGGAATACAGACATGTTTAAGCATTATATGGATCTTTGAAGTCTTTTATTTATAGCAGGAACTTATTTTTAATTTTCAGTGGAATGATCTCTGTAAAAAGAAATAAGGTTAAGAGTGGAGAAATGGAATTAGTTAAGATAATGTAATTTTCAAAAACACAACTCCTGCTATTTTAAGGCTGCCATAGTACATGAATATAAAGAACTTCATATAAATGGTCCATTACAAAATGAAATTCCCCAGGGATGAAACCATTTGTTAATGCAGCTGAGCATCAGGACCCAGACTGGATCACAATGAGGGGGAAACGGTATGGCAGCACAGTGGAACATATGCTGCCTTGTGAAGCAAGAATTCTAAGTGCTTTTAATTTTTACTGGCTATGTGGTTTGGGCAAGTGATTCTGTGAGATTCTGTTGCTTCATCAGCAAAGTAGGGGATTATTTTTACCTGCCTGAAGGCAGGTAGCTGGAACAGATACTCTCCTGATACCCCTTCCCATTTTAATGTATAAGATTGTAAACTTTTATCTTTGGATTACCTTTTTCCTCCATGGGCCTTGCATTCATGGACTTATCTAAGCCCTTGTAACTGATGTATATTTTGGCTTTTAAGGTAATGAGTTCCACTGAAGTTCTTTTTTTTCTGTAAAACTCATTCTCTTTAGCACTATGGGGCTGTGGACTTTGTACAATCCTAGTTCCTTGGTAACACTAAATCCCAGGCAGATTTGAACAGCAGAAATGCAAGAGAAATGCTGTGGGTAAAGGGGAAGTAAATCTAAGCTCTATCTTCATTTCTTTTCTACATCACTTGCATTTACAATCTATGAAACATTTTCTTTGTGAATTTAAAATTCACTCCTCCAATCCTTAGCTTAATAAAAATGAATTCACTTTATTTTTATTGTTGCCAGATAAACTGCATTGTTCAGAGCTGGCTGGATATTCGTTATGATTCTAAATTACATTATAAATTTGGGGGATTATCACAAAAGAAATAACAACAGTATAGGATAACACAAAGAGTGAACCACGATCAGAGAAGAGGAAGGTAATATGGAGTAATGTGTATTCATAATCCAATAAAATGGAACTTGTCCAAAGCCAGTATTAATTATGGGAACAATCATTTGAATAACGGCACTTATTTGAAGGACAGGAAATAATTCTGAATTTCATGCCAATATTGTTTTACAATTCCAATTGATATTTGTTTTGAATCAGAAGACAATATGCAGTTTTTATATTGAATAATTTTAATTAAATTTTCTTTCATATTTTAGTAAGTCAGAACAATGAGTGAACTCTACCTCGATGGATCTTCAAATATATTTTTATAGCTAACAAAGTCACCTCAGATCTTAGGTGCAGTTTGTAAACTGGAATTGACCTTCATGATTTATGTTGTATGAAGAAACAGCTAACCTGTATTTGTTCTTTTCTGAATTCATATATATTTTAAAACACCTTTGGAGCAGGCAGCATATTAAACACCAAGAATGTGATGGTGAACAAGACAAATGTGGTTTCTGCCCTCATGGGATTTAAACTTTAGTAGAAAGACAGTACAGAACAAGTGATTACAAATGGTTTTAGCATTAGTGAAGACAGTTCGACATGAAGTTTAAACTTATGCTCAGGCTAAAAACATCAGCTGTGTGTCCTCAGACAAGTTACCTTCACAGAACCTCAATTATTTTTATTTCTAATAAAGGAATAATAAATACTGCCTCATAAAATTGTTATGAAAATAAAATATTTGAAACAAAAGTGGTTTATAAAAACATGAAGCTGCCCATACATATTAGTGGTATTGCTCTTG
Organism: Micronycteris hirsuta; assembly: GCA_004026765.1. NCBI lineage: Eukaryota > Metazoa > Chordata > Mammalia > Chiroptera > Phyllostomidae > Micronycteris > Micronycteris hirsuta. Next base: position 339 of record PVJI01012085.1, on the reverse strand, counting down.
ATCTTTTTTTAAATTTAATTTTTTTGGTTTATTTTTACTTTTATTTTTAAAATATATTTTATCGCTATTACATGCCATTACAGTTGTCCCGTTTTCCCCCCTTTCTTCCCCTCCACCCGACCCCCCCCCATTCCCTGCCCTTTAGTTTTTGTCCATAGGTCATACACATAAGTTCTTTGGCTTCTACATTTCCTATACTATTCTTAACCTCCCCCTGTCTGTTTTCTACCTACCGTTTATGCTACTTATTCTCTGCACCTTTTTCTCCTCTCTCCCCCTACCACTCCCCTGTTGATATCCCTCCATGCCTTATATAAATCCCTTTAACATTTCATATAA
>PVJI01012084.1:11921-53346 GCA_004026765.1 Micronycteris hirsuta | reverse complement strand
GATGGCAGGATCTCTGGGATGGTGAGAAGACCTCTCATCTCCCAAGGACCACAGCCTGGGCGAGAAGAGACTGTTTCAGAAAGGGTTTAACGAGGTATGGAAGATTTTAGGGTACCCTCAAATTCTGAGGCCTACCTGTGGAAAAGGAAGTATAGAAATGAAGAGATGTCTTGAGTTTTCCTAATCTATACCAAACTCAGCACTACCCCATGAAAATAGAAATGCTAATCCAAGATGTTTCACACCTGCATTCGCACACCGGTTCAATATACAACAGGAAAGCCATCCTAGGCGCCAAAGCAGAGGTGTTGTAGCATCTTAGCTGTGCTGTAGGTATGGCGGAGTAGTAACACGACCTCACGCACACAAGGTATTTGAGAGTGAGCGGGGCACTTCAGTGTGGGTTATCTCATCTAAGTCCGTGACGAGCCTGGGATGGGTTTGGGGGGATGGGTTTTTCCAGGCTGAAGGCAGCGAGCTTTTTCAGAGACACGTGGGCACTCTTTCTTCCATCCTTGTCGGTGCTGCAGTTGATTCAAGAACTAAGAAATCCTGGTATTTATAAACATTTCCTTAAAGAGATGCACAAAGTTAGTTCCAGTACATTTTTCTGCCTTAGCAATCTAGTGAAAATTTGGTTTCTTCCTCAGCCCCGTCGGCACTCGGTTGGGAAGGAGTGCCTGCATCGCTGAAGGCCCCGCGAGGGGCCAGGGGCGAAGGCCGAGCTGCGCAGAGGCGTGAAGCCCTCGCTCCTGCTCTGGGTGAGTCTCTCGCCCATGGCTACGTGAGGGTAGGTGTGTGTGCTGACGGGGAGGGTCTTTTCCTAAGCAATTAGGAATTGATCTGTAGTGATGCACATTGATACTGTTGTCTCTGTATTTTCTACCTTTATTCTTTAATTAATTTTTGTGTAGACTAGGAAACTGACATTCAGATAGAAGAGCCAGGATTAGAATGTGTGACATCCGTGCTGTTGGTGGAGCATAGAAGGGAGCAAAAATTTTTGAACCTTTTTTCAAACCAGTCCCTGGTCAAGCCTATAAAATCCTTTAAATGGACAGGAATGATAAGAAACAAATTAAAGAAGCCCAAATTAGTCCTGGCTGGGTGGCTCAGTTGGTTGGATGTCAGGTTTCTGGGCTCCATCCCCAGTCGGGGCACATATGAGAGTCACCAGTGGATTGATGTCTCTTTCTTCCTCCTCGCTCTCTAACAAAAAAATCAGTAAAGTAAAAATAAAATAAAAACAAATCTTAAAAAAGAGTATGAATTAGCACCTGAAGTTTATTCAAAGTTTTTTGGGTTTTTTTTAATGCTATAAATGCAGCCCTGCACATTCTAAAAGCTTTTTCCTGTGAGGACAAAACTGCATGCGTCCAAGATGATACATTAAGCGTTCTCTTTCTCCCAAGTGACAGTGGAGAACTTGAAGAAAGAGCTTTGGCTTTTGCACTTTAGATTGATGCTCCATTTAAACTGGGTTTTTTTGTTTTTGGGGTTTTTTTTTTTGGTTTGCTTTTTTTTTGTCTGAGACACTCTAGCTATCTGCTCGATTTACAAAGAGGGGGCAATTGCATCTAAGATAGGCCAAACAAGAGAGTTTAGAGTGATTGTGCAAATCCATTACCACAAATCACAGTACAATAAATAACATTTTTTGAAAGCTCCTAATGAAAAACCAGAATGGGATGAAAGCAACAACATTATTTCATCAGTCCAAAATCTTTACTTTGAAAGAGATTTTACACCAAAGCTTGAAGAACCTTCAACAAAATCTTTTAAAGCTAGGGCTAGCATAGATGACTTGTTCTAATTCATGCCTTCAAAGTTGCAAGAACACAGTCCTGTATAGAACACTTGTGTGTTTGACGAAGTCCTACTAAGTGGGGTAAACCCTGTCTCACTGAGACGAGTCTCTTGAGGGACTACGAGGCCACGCCCACTGCCTGCTCTTGGGTCAATAGTGAATCAAGGATTAGCTGCTTCCTCAGCCTCTCGAGACCCACAGCCTTATCTAAGTACTTCCGAGAAAAAAAACCACTGAGGAGCAGTGTCCTCCCCATTTTCCCAAATATTGAAGCCCGTCCGGTCACCAAAAATATCTGCATTTCCGGACTATTTTCAAAACTCTGTATGCAACCCTTGGCTGACTTGATGTGAAGCCTGACTGCAGAGGTCACAGCTGGCTGGGAAGAGAACGGCCCTCAATGGGGTCCCGGGGCCCTGGGGCGCCCCCCTGCTTCTTTGCATTCACTTCCCCCTAAATACTCTAGGGATGCCTAAAATCATCCAGTTAGAGGTTTATTTCTTAAACTTGGCTTCTGTTGAAATGCAATACCACTGGGGAAGTTAATAGCAACTTTCAATTCAGTGTGAAGGTGTCTATCAGATTCCTTCATGAAGTAGGTCATGGTTGAGCAGAACAACACTTGGTGCCCCTCCAGAAAATCAGGAAAGCAACAAGGAGGAAAGTTTCGCAGAAGGGGAGACTGGGAATATGGACGCCTTTGAATTACACTATTTTCTTCGGCTGCCCTTGGTCTTAAGTGTTAAAATGCTCTCCATCCCTATCATGAAATCTTAACTGCTTATCTGATAAACTATTCCAATCAAAAGCCACATCAAATTTTTGTGTGCCCAATTTTTCTCTATCTTGACCAAATACAGGAAATAAATAACTTTGCAAAGCACACGGAGACCAGCCAAAGCAACTTGTGAGTTGTGTAAGTCTGCCCCAGCTCTCAGCTCTATGTATTCAGCAAGGACTTCAAGAGAAACTTCATTCTTGTTCTCCCTCTCATATGTACACGCCCTGCTTTTTTTTTTTTTTTTTTTGGTTGACTTCTGAGCTTTGATTTTGCAACCTCTAGTTTTGGGAAGAAGCAGAAAATAGTAATGCTTCACTTGTTTTGTGCTTTTTCCTAGTGTTTTGTCCTCATATTAAGAAATATTGGAATGGACTTTTAACTAGGAAACTATGGAGTGCATTTCCTTTCCTTGCACACACACACACACACTTATAAAAAACCACGTGGCTGTGAATTCGTGGCCTATATGATCCTATTTATAGTATAGAATGAAAAAAAACAAACAAACTCTGAAGAGCAAGAGAAAAAGTGGATTTTCATGAATCACTCAGCCAAGCTTAGAATTAGACTCCTGTTGGAGATATTCTCTTTTCTTTTGATTTACTGAGTTGTACTAACGGTGGAAACTCACTAGCCTTTCTATTTCTGAGGCTGTTTTAGAAGCAACCAGTGTAAGCAGGTATATTATCTTTGCTACGAGATGGTATGATCTTCTCTCTAACTGTACTTATCACTGAATTCAAGCACTGGATCTTTATAAAGACACTGTGCCATTATTAAACGTTTAACTTCAAAAGCATATGAGGTAGAGATGATAGTAAACTGTAAATGGAATTTAAAGGCAAGTTCAATTTTTTTTCTTAGGGCTGTCGTGAACTTCAACTCTGCAGGATGTATTTCATTTGTCACAGGATCTGAAATGAGTACATACTGTGTAGAGGTGTGTAATGCAGTTGCCCCAAACTTTAATACATTCATTTTTGAGTACCATTTACAGATTGTTTCTCTAACACACACAACCTGACTTATTAAAGTTTAAAAGTGCACAAGGTCCATATGGAGACCCTGTTTATAGCTCAAGAATGGAGCCCAGGAATTCTGGCTAACTGAGCTCTTCTTGCGGTCGGCTCATCCCCCTTCGTTTCATTCAGGCTACAATATAAAGAGAACTGTAAATTCCTTTTCATTGAAAAGAGAGAAATTCTTAAATTCTAGCATTTAGTGAATAACTGATGCTGAAAAGCATAACTTCATTTTTAAAGTGCTTTCCTGCTTTGAATACGTAGATAATGTCAAGATTTGACATAGGATGACTGGTTCTTGACAAAGGCACCGAGGAAGAGTCAGACCAGTAAATCAAATAATTAGAAGGCTGACCGCTTCATAGGTATATACAGTTCAGCAGCTACCAACTTGGATCCTACCATTTCTTTAAAGTTTGTACAAGCGCACATCATGTTTCTTGACACTCTTAGTTCTCTGAGTTCCTAAAGCATCTTCAAACTGAGACCTCAGACAAGACCTGGCAAGTTCGTGGGAGAACTGGACCTGGAAATCAGACTGCTCTCATTCTGCTGGACCCTGCTTTGGTCCTGGGGTAGGAGTGGCTACACTTGTAGCTTCGGGAGACATCAGATCTGGGGGACAAAAAGGAAAGACTCAAAGATGTCTAAGGTTTTGAATGTGTGTGGCTTAGAAAATATGAGGAGCTCATGTTGAAGAAGAAGTAATGGCTTCATTTAAGCACACTGAGTTTGAAATGATGGCAGAACGTTGACTCTGTTTGGCTTGGTTGAGTCAGGATCCTTAGAATGATGAAGGCTAGGAGCTTTGTGAAAAGGGTGGGAATCTCTGTAGAATGGTAGGAAATACAAGCCTTAACTTTGGTTGGTAATGGAAAGAGTTTTTTTTTTAAATATATTTTATTGATTGTGTTATTACAGTTGTCCCATTTTGCCCCCATTCTTCCCCTCCACCCCCACCCCCCATTCCCCACCCTTTAGTTTTTGTCCATAGGTCATACACATAAGTTCTTTGCCTTCTATATTTCCTATACTATTCTTAACCTCCCCGTCTGTTTTCTACCTACCGTTTATGCTACTTATTCTCTGCACCTTTTCCCCCTTTATCCCCCTACCACTCCCCTGTTGATAACCCTCCATGTCTGATATAAATCCCTTTAACATTTCATACAATAAAGGCTGTGTGATGATGAACTTGACCTTATCTGAGAAGCACTTTATCTGCCTTTCCATTCTAAATGATAGCTTTTCTGGATAGAGTATTCTTGGATGTAGGTCCTTACCTTTCATGACTTGGAATACTTCTCTTCAGCCCCTTCTTGCCTGCAAGGTCTCTTTTGAGAAATCAGCTGACAGTCTTATGGGAATTCCTTTGTAGGTAACTGTCTCCTTTTCTCTTGCTGCTTCTAAGAGTCTCTCCTTATTTTTAATCTTGGGTAATGTAATTATGATGTGTCTTGGTGTGTTCCTCTTTGGGTCCAACTTCTTTGGGACTCTCTGAGCTTCCTGGACTTCCCGAAAGTCTATTTCCTTCACCAGCTTGGGGAAGTTCTCCTTCATTACTTGTTCAAATAAGTTTTCGATCCCCTGGTCTCCCTCTTCTCTTTCTGGCAGCCCTATGATCCAGATGTTGGGCCATTTACAGATGTCCTGGAGGTTCCTAAGCCTCTCCTCAGTTTTTTGAATTCTTGTTTCTTCATTCTTTTGTTGGATGTTTTTTTCTTTCTGCTGGTCCATTCTGTTGATTTGAGTCCCAGTTTCCTTCTCATCCCTATTGGTTCCCTGTAGATTTTCCCTCACTTCCTTTATATTATCCTTCATTTGTTCAACTAATTGTGACCATCTTTCTTCCAATCCTGTGAGCATCCTGATTACCAGTGTTTTGAACTGTGCATCTGATACGTTGGCTATCTCTTTATCACTTAACTGTAATTTTTTTGGAGCTTTGATGTGTTCTTTCATTTGGGCCATTTTTTTTTTTCTCGGTTCACCTGTTACTTTAAGGGACAGAGCCTTAGGTGTTCACCAGGTCGGGGTAACCCACATTGTTGTGTTGCGACACTGTCTGTGGGGGTGGGGCCTGAGAGAACAATGGCGCTTGCTCTGTTCTCCGCACTTTCCCAGCTACCCACAAGGAAGTTAGACCCTTCTTTGCTGGCTCCGCGGTGAGTGGACGGGCCTGCACGGTTCCAAGTCCCTATGGGTCTCCCCAACAAACTCTCCTGTGAGGCCGGGAGTTCCTCCCACTGCCGCCTCAACCGCCACAGGTGTATTCAATAGGTGGTTTGAGGCTTTATTTCCCTGCATTGGTGGGCCGCACGGTCTGTTCTGCTCTCCAGCTTTTCCTCCCGGTTTATCTGCGCGAGAATGAGGGTCCGCCGGGTCTACCAGTCTCAGCCCCGGTTTCTCCGAGAGCGCCTGCCAGGTTTTGGCCAGGCGCGCCCGCCACAGGCCTCTCCGGGCAGCTGGAGCGTTGCTCCTGCAGCTCCTCAAACCGCACCTTGCCGAGTGCTCTCCACCCGGCTCTGCCCTGCCTACTGGTCTGGGTGAACGTGTCTTCTTTAACTCCTTGGTTGTCGGTCTTCCACTCAGTTCGGTTTTCTGTCTGATCTGGCTGTTTTTGGTTTTTAAATTGCTGTTTTTCATCTATTGGTTGTGTGAGGAGGCACGGTGTGTCCACCTACGCCTCCATCTGGGCCGGAAGCCCGGTAAAGGAAAGAGTTTAAAGCTTGATTCAGCAAGTGTAGGCAGGGTGGAGGCTTGGGTGATTTGCTAGGGTTCTGTGAGACTGATGGCAGTTTCAATGACTGTTTCCTCAGTAGCGACTATTTCTTACCTTTTCATTTGGAGCAAATGTTTCGTGGTTGGTCCCATTCTATGGATCATGTCAAAGGCTCACAAATTATAGCCCTTGGGCCAGTTCTGGCCCACTGGTTGTTCTTGTGTAGCCTGTTCACTAAGAATGTTTCTTCCCTTGTTAAAAAGCTGGGAAAAATCAGAAGAATAATAATATTTTATGACACAGGAAAATTTTATGAAATTCAACTTTAGTGTCCATAAAGTTTTACTGGAACACAGCCCCATCCATTCATTTACTATTGTCTGTGGCTGCTTGTGAGTTATAACAGTGGTTGCGAGTATCACAACGGAGATCGTACGGCCCACAAAGCCTGAAATGTGTACTGTGTGGCTCAGAAAAGTTTGCCTTAGGTCTTTAAGAGTTCAGGCATTTGAAGATGTCTGATTCTTAGCATCTCCATCTGTTCATCTGTCCTTTTGTCTATCCATTCATTCATCTATCCATATATCCAGCCAGTCAGTCAGCCACCTAGCCATCTGATGTTTATCATGTCCATACCAAATGAACTAAATATTCCCAAGACCTAATACCTGCACCCATTGCCAGTGTCCCATAGCATTACCATTACATAGCAGTGTCTGGCATTCATTTGGAGCATTCAAGTACTTCATTGGGTAGCTGAGTGCTGAGTTTTCAGTGTCCTGAGGTTCCTCCTCATTCAAGGGAAGAGAGATTGGCCTCTGAAATGGAAGACAGGCTGAAACTGCAGCTGTCAATGCAGGAGCTCTTGTTAAGTGGAGGAGGAGGATGGCTAAGGTTCGAAACCAGGCAGAAGCTGAGGAGCTGAAGCTTTTGCTGGGCTGACTAGGCCTTGTTCTCCACCTTGGGGCAGGCCGTATTCTGACTGTCAAAATGCGAGCATGAGAAAGGATGAGCGGTGGCACACAGGGTCCTGGCAGGCGCCCTCCTTTCCAATAAGCAGTGCAGGCTGGGGCAAAGCTGGCAAAGTGGGACTACTGGAATTTCCTGCAGAGCACAGATGTTTGTGGGTTTCACAGGTTGGCATCATCAGCAAATGAAGCGCAGGGTGGGAGAGCATGGCATCTAAGGGTGCCGTGACCCCAGTGGGGTCACAAGTTTGAATGAAGGATGACATCATTTTAAAATGATAAAATAAACTTTGGTATCACCATACAATGAAACTCTACGTGGCCAAAGGTATATTCATGCACACAGATGTTTATTAGCATGGAACTATATCCAACATAGAGTAAAAGAAAATAATACAGTTGCATGGATTGTATTGTAATGATTCTTTTTCGTGAATAACACGTACATATTTATGCATGCTTTATGTAACTGACGTTTCAGAGAGGCAAGCTAGAAATATATGCTTCTGACTTTTAACAATTGAAAAAAGTATATAGTAAAAAATATAAATGGTTGTTATCTCTAGGTGGTGAAATTATGGGTGATTTTATCTTTCCTTTGTATATTTCTGTACTTTATACGTTTTTACAATACACACTAATTATTTTGTAATCAAAGAAATGAAAATATCTTACTTTAAAATTCAGCATCTGCACACTGGTGGTGAGCTACGCATTACGTCTTTGTCCCCAGCCCAAGAAGAGATAACCATGATGAGATCACATACCTTCCCGCCATTTTCTGGGTGGTATTTCAATTAGGAATGCTTCAGCTACAAATAACAGAAAATCTAGCAAACAGTTGAATAGATGTAATAACATTTATTTACCCATATTCCTGGAGGTGGGCGACTTCGGGATTGTCCTGGTGGTTCAACTGTTATCAACTTTGTCTTTCTGCTCTGCCACTCTTTAGAGTGTTGGTTTTCAAGCCACACGCATATCCGCATGTGGTCTTACTCCCACTTTCACATTCAAGGCATGAGGAAGGAGGATGGGGCTGCCCTGGAATGTCTGAAAAGTCTTTCTGGGGTAAGGGAGAAGGGACTAAAAAATATAGCGGTTGCCCTGGTCAGTGTAACTCAGTTCATTGGAATGTCACCCTGTAGCCGAAAGGTTGCAAGTTCAATTCCCGATCAGGGAGCGCATATACCTAGGTTGTGGGTTCAATCCCTGGTCTGGACTTGTGCACAGGAGGAGGTCAATCCATGCTTCTCTCTTGTGTCATGTTTCTCTCTCTCCCTTCCTCTCTCTCTCTAGAAGCAATGAAAAAATTGTCCTTGGATGAGGGTTAAAAAAAGAAGAAGAAGAAGGAGGAAAGAAAATAGCTGTTGTACAAGCCAATCAGAAATGTTGGTTATGGGTGAGAAGAGGCTGTTCTCTTTGTTGAGACATGCCATGGACTGATTATTATTTTTCTCATTATGTCTTCTTCCATCTAACAGTTAGTAAAAAAAAACATATTCCTCCAAGATGCTGGCAATGAGTTGTTAATTCTTCAGTCAGTGTGAATTTTTCTTTGTCTTTCAGGGTGTTGAGAGTAAATGGAGTTCCTTGAGCTTTCAAAGACTGACATCTTGTATCTCTTACATCATGCGAGGTAAGTTAAGTGTGTATAGTTAATAAGTAAGTATGAAACTATTCTGCAAATTTTACACATGATGACATTGAGTGCTAGAGACTAAGTGATACAGGAGACAGATAAGTCAGGACATATTTATGAGGCGCAAGGATAACTAACAAAGAGCTAGACACAGCACAGCAGGTCTTTAGTCCAGGTCAGACACAATTCATTTCTGTCTAGTTCAATTCCACTATTTAGTCTAATGGTAAAAGAGCATTTCAAAAATAAAAAATATACTGTACAGAACACATTCAAGAATCTAGGAAATTCTTTTTTTTCTTTCTTTTTTCTTTTGGATTTCATAGCTTGTGTATTTATTTAGCTGTTATGAAAATAGCGGAAACACTGCACAAAATGGACTCACTTACTGATACAAACTCATTCTGGCAATTCTCTGCTGAAGGCCTACTGATGAGTGAGGAAGGCCTGAGAGGAAGAGAAACTTTAGGTTGCCTGATCATTCTCTTTCCTTTACGTCATCATTCTCAGTGTAAGTAGTAGGCTAACACAGAGAAAGGACAGGATAGAGTTCTTTGGGTTTTGTGTTTCTTAAAGTACTATTGCCAGCTTTTGTCATTCAGAGAAAGCTGTGGTTCAAATGGCGAAGTGCAGCTTCTTGAGTAGGGTTGCTCAAGTTGCCCAGTAAAAATACAAATCAAACACTTAAATCTGGCTCTCAGATAAACAACAAATCTTTTTTTTTAGTATATGCATATTCCAAATATTGCATGGGACATACTGTATTTTATCTGGCAACCCTATATAAGAATTTCTGTCCTTTCATTGTGTCTATAACCACCTCAACCCCTACCTTTCTTTGGTCTGAGTATTGCCTTGAATTAAGAAATTTTGCTTTATTCTTCTATCTGTGCAATGGGAATAGTTTTATGTAGTACCTGCCTTGCTTGAATTAATTTGTTAATGTGCACAAAATGATTTTTAACATGAAAATTGTTAGGCATTAATATTCTTCTAATGGTGTATTTAGTGCACAGGTGTTGAATCAAAAAAACAAAAACAAAACCCTAACAAACAAATACTTCATTGAAAGAAGGTTGCAATTCTCTGTAATAGGTAGCACTTAGCTGATGCTGCTGCAAGCTAAATCACTATGAGTCTATTTTAGTATTCTCCCAAATGAAGGAAATCCAGAAAATAAAAATTAAATGGGTTTCACTTAGAAGTAAACTGAATTTGTTGATAGAGCTTAATTGACCTATAGGCTTTGAATGTTTCAGCAGCAAGATTTTGTGTTGTGTTAGTATCACTTTTGCTGTATTATTCAGTTCATTCCAGCTTAATGCTTTTTCTTATTGTTTTCCTGTTATGTCCTACAGATAACTATTATTGAATTAATGAATTATACTTCATAATATGTATTGCTCAATTTTCAACTAAAATGCTTCCTCAGGATTATGAGCTGCCTCTCTACACAATAGAAACCCGTCTATCATGCTAATCCTTATATTCTGCATTAAATATTTCCCTGGTGGTTTCATATGTATGTATGTTTCCTCCCTGACTTCATGAACAGAACCTACTTCCTTTACTTTCTTTGGGAATCCTAATGAAAATGTTATTAATATAATGAACATAATACAACCCTTTGTGTTTATGTTTACATAATACTTAAGAATATTTCCAAAGTATTTTTCATATCTATTAATTTATTTGATCATCATTGAGGTATGTATGTGTTATTTTTCTTGTAAAAATACCTGCATCATTTATATTTATAGCATTTTTCCTTGCTAAAATGAAATCCTAAAGTCTTTAGAAAAGGTAAAATTAATATTTTTATAATATTAATCTTTCATTCATAATATCACTTTCATTTTTGTTCACACTTAAAAATTTAAGACAGAGCCCTGGCTGGTGTAGCTCAGTGGATTGAGCGTGGGCTGGGAACCAAAGGGTTCTGGTTTGATTCCCAGTCAGGGCACATGCCTGGGTTGCAGGCCAGGTCCCCAGTGAGGGCCGTGTGAGAGGCAACCATACATTGCTGTTTCTCCCTCTCTCTTTCTCCCTTCCCTTCCCTTCTCTCTAAAAATTAAAAAAAAAAAAAAATTAAGATAGGCATATTGAGAGAACACAGGCCAGCATGGTTAAAGGATACGCCTGAAGTTGTGTACTATTTGGTGAAGGGCTCGAGAACAGAACTTAGGGAAAGCCATGCGACTTTGGCAGAAATAATCTGAGGTGGCCATTCCTCTCCGGTGACAAAGAAGCCTGAAGGAAGTGGGTGTTCCTTAAAAAACTATTTTTCAGGAACAGGAAATCATCCTACCATGCAACTATTGAGAACCTCCCAGGTTAAGCACATGCTCTTTATAAAGATAGCCACGGCCCACTCCTCGAGTTGCTTTGTGACTTGTAAGTGAGACATGCATTTACATAAAGAAGACCCTGCAAATCAGTGGTGACTGCACTTTGGGAAATCAATTAAAGCCACATTTCACTGTGCTTGGTTCAGCCTGGAGGATGTCAGAGGTTGGGGGAAAGCAAGCAGTGGGAAGAAGTAAAAAAAACTTTATAAAGCTGTAAATCATATCAATGAATACAAAGAAATAAAAAGACACTTGCCCTGGCTGGATAGCTTAGTTGGTTGGAGCATTGTCCAAATAAGCCAAGATTTCAGTTTGATCCCCAGTCACAGCACATTCAAGAAGCAACCAATGAGTGCACAAATAAGTGAAACAACTAAACAATGTTTGTCTCTCTCCCCTCTTGTCTCTCTCTCTAAAATTAATTTAAAATTTTTTTAAAAGAAAAGATACCAACAACTTTACATAAAACTAATTAGCACTGATTTCACTATACTACAATTAATTATTTGCATGTTTATCATTGCTACTGAGCTTCTCATTACCAAAACCTTTTTACTTTTGGATGAGATTACTAATTGAGCACTAAAATTCACTTTCCTCTTCTTCCTTAGCATTAGAACCCTGACTATTAAAGAATAATATTTAGCTTCCGGCCAAAATGGAGGCATAGGTAGAAATGCTTTGCTTTCTCACACAACCAAAAGAAGGACAACAACAAAATTAAAAACAAGAAACAACCATAACTGCCAGAAAATCGAACTGTATGGAAGTCCAACAACCAAGGAGTTAAGGAAACATTCAACCAGACTGGTAGGAGGTCAGAGATGGGAAGCCAGGACTGGGCAAGGATGTGTGACAAGGCCACTGGCTGGTGAACTGAATGGTCCCTCATTCACATGCAGATAAGGAGGGAGGAACAATTGGGGAGTAAGACAGACCACACAACCCAGGGTTCCAGCATGGGGAAATAAAGCATCAAAACCTCGAGTTAGAAATCCCCTGTGGGGGTTGCGGCAGTGGGAAAAAACTCCCAGTCTCACAGGAGAATCTGTTGGAGGGGCTTACAGGATCCTAGAACGTACACAAGCCCACCTATCTGGGAATCAGCACCTGAAAGGGCACAGTCCTGGGAAGTGAGGGAAGTCACTGAAAACAGGCAAGAGCCAAGCAAGTGGCATTGTTCCCTCTCTGACCCCTCCCCCACATACAGCGCCACAACAAAGAGGGTGTCCCACTCTGGTGAATGCATAAGGCTCCACCCCTTGCAACGTAACAAATGCTCCAAGACAAAGAAATATGGCCCAAAAGAAAGAACAAGTCAAAACTCCAGAAAAAGAACTATGCTACGAGGAGTTAGACAATCTATCAGATGCAGAGTTCAAAACACTGGTAATCAGGTTGCTGACAGAAATGATTGAATTTGGTCACAAAATGAAGGAAGAAATGAAGGATACACAAAGTGAAGTAAAGGAAAATATACAGGGAACCAATAGTGAAGGGAAGGAAACCAGGACTCAAATCAACAATTTGGAACAAAAGAAAGAAATCAACTACCAACTGCAACAGAATAAACAAACAAGAATTAAAAAAAAAAAAAATGAGAAGCTTAAGAACCTCTGGGACAACTTTAAATGTTTCAACATCTGAATCATAAGGCTGCCAGAAGAAGAGGAAGAGCAAGACATTGAAAACTTATTTGATAGAATAATGAAGGAAACTTTTCCCAATCTGTCAAAGGAACTAGACATACAAGTCTAGGAAGCTTAGAGAGTCCCAAAGAAGTTGGATCCAAGGAAGCACACACCAAGGCACATCATAATCACATAATCCAAGATTAAAGATAAGGAGAGATTTGGCTGGGGTGGGGGGGATTGGTGGGGGGAAATGCAGACAACTGTAATTGAACAACAATAAAATAATTAAAAAAAAAACAAAAAATAAAGATGAGAGAAACTTAAAAGCAGCAAGAGAAAAGGAGACAGTTACCCACAAAGGAATTCCCATAAGGCTATCAGCTGATTTCTCCAAAGAAACCTTACAGGCAAGAAGGGGCTGGAAAGAAGTATTCAGGATCATGAAAAGCAAGGACCTATATCCAAGATTATTATATCTAACAAAGCTATCATTTAGAATGGAAGGGCAGATAAAGTGCTTCCCAGGTAAGGTCAAGTTAAAGGAGTTCATCATCACAAAACACTTATATGAAATGTTAAAGGAACTTATCTAAGAAAAAGAAGGAGGTCAAAACTATGAACAGTAAAATGACAACAAACTCACAAGTATCAACAACTGAACCTAAAAAAACAAAAACAAACTAAGCAAACAACTAGAACAGGAACAGGATCACAGAAATGGAGATCACATGGAGGGTTATCAGCAAGGAGAGGGAGGGAAAGAATGGGGAAAAAGGTACAGGGATAAAGAAGCATAATTGCTAGGCACAGACTAGACGGGGGAGGTTAAGAGTAGTACAGGAAATGGAGAAGCCAAAGAACTTATATGTACAACCCATGGATGTGAACTAAGGGGGATATGCTGAATAGTGCAATCAATAAAATATATTTTAAAAAGAATAATATTCAACTGAATAAATTTTAAAGATCTTATTGGCTTTATTCAGCCCTTCATGAATTGAGCGGCATCCAATTTAGCAGAAAGGAGTCCTGAGGAGCAGCACAAAATTAAGGGCTTTTATAGTCAGAAGGAGCAGGAACAGAGAAGTCATTTGAGGATGAGCAGATTGGTTACTTTTCTTGTATAGAACAAAGGGATGTCCTCGAGCTGGGTCAGGTAACCTGTGCTAAGCATTTGGTTGACCTATGCCCTCCTTTCTTGGAAGAACCAAGTATAGAAATTTTGTTACATTTTGGTGTGCTAACATGTGGCTTAGAATGAGTAATTCCATTCTGGACCCAATCTGGTTACTTTAACATGACTTTTTGGGTGAACAAGTGACAGCAGAATTAAGTCTAGATCTCCCAGCCTTCCATGCAGCTGGGCATGTAACTAAATTCTAGCAAGTAAGATGTAAGTCAAATTACTAAGTGGAGATTGTGGAAAGACTCTTTAAGGGGAAGAGATATATACCTTCTCTGCTTTGCTTCTATCTTTCATTCTGATGCCTGGGAAACAGATGTAGTAGCTGATGTTTCAAGTATCTTGAAACTTGAGATGACCTGAGGATGGAAACCAAAATAGGAGAAAAAGAAGGATACTAGATCCTTGATGAATTTTTGGAACTCCCATCCTCTGAGCTGATTACCTACCATCTTATTTTACAATAGACATCAGAATAGATCTGAGTGTGCTTAAGCCCCACAGTTAAGTTTTTTAAAAAAATAATTAAATCTGCTAATTTCTGAAGCACATCCCAAGCAACAGTCATTGTATTTTTATATTCACAATAGTACCTTAATTGGTAACTATTCAGGAAATATGCACTTTAAGTTTTATTCAGTTCCTTATACTTGCTTTCTTCCAGACATAATTAAAGATGGAGTGCTAAATAAATGGCTGAAAAGACTGAAATTATACCAGTTTATCAAGGAAGAGCATGAAGGCCAACGCAGGAAAAAAAGATGCAAGAATGGAGAGTCAGTCTTCAAGACATAAAATCATAAAAGTTATCCAAATGAGTGTAAAGGCAAATGCTATTCCTTTGCTGGGAAAAAAATCAGGCAGCATAATTTTAAAATATGAATAATAGAATAAAAATAAGTAAATAATTGTCTCTAGGTTTGAGTTGCTAATACAGGACAAAAATCAAGTTTAAAGTGACAGTGGAGAATTGTCCCATATCAAAAAGCGGGGAAAGGTTGAACACATAAGTGGTGAGTCGCATTTGAAGCAATAAAAGGAACAACAAAATTGTGACAAAAATAAGCTTGGTCAGAAAACCACATGCTAAATAAGTACTGGTAACTGATTTATTTAATAATCACTGATTTAGCAATTCTTCTGTCCAGGCACTATTCTAAACACTACAAATATTAGTTCATTAAACCCCCATAACAACTATCTGAGTAGTTACTGTCATATGTTCCCTTTCAGTTGGGGACTGGAGCCCAGGGAGTTTATTTCTTGTCTAATGTAACACAGTAAGTGAAGGAGTAGGATTTCACCCAGAGACCAACACGTTTAAGATTAAAAGCAGTAGGCATTATTATTCATTCTCCTAAGGCATACTTTAGTACAGACCAGCTTCCTGGCACTTTAAATCTAGCTCACATTTTGAAATTGTGGAGAAAAGAAGGGATTGGGGAAATGCTCAGAGAAAGGTAAAAATGAAAAGTCATGGGATGAAAAGCTGGACCCCGGAGGAAAAACCAAAGATGGTAAATGCACTTACTTCAGAGAAGAGGCCATGGCCATGAATTTGCCAGCCTCCAGTGAGAGAGTGTGGTTAGGTGAGAGGAAGAACTACTGTATTTTTCAGACTATAAGACACACCTAGATTTTAGAGGGGGAAAATAGGAAAAAAAATTTTGAAGCAAAAAATGTAGTAAAATATTAAGAACATAAATAACATAATATTTCACCAATGTAAATGTAAACAGCCAGGTAAGCTACATTCAGACTATAACACCCACCCTCATTTTCCTCCCAAATTTGGGGGAAAGTGTGTTTTATAGTCCGAAAAATATGGTAGTTGGCTGTGACAGCCATAAAGGAAGGTGTTGGAAACTCTGATCGTGACAGTTCTTAAAATGACAATAGCCGATGTAAGATATAAAGTTTATGAAGATTTTATAAAATATTTGTATCACTTCTTTCATATATATTCTTCTGAACTAAGCCTTATAGCCCACATGTGCCCTGAATGCTTTCTCTGCCTTTCTCTCTCCTTGTCTGCCTGGGAACTCTTCGAACTCCAAGATTCTGCTTCAGTGCTGCGCCCCTGGAAGCCTGAGAAGCCTCCCTCTGACCTCTCCGAGCACGGCTGGCTGGAGGGAGTCGGGAAATTTGTAGCCCTTATAGACGCTTCTACTCAAGACAGAAACCAAAGCAAGGTGTCAAGATGGGCATTACCAGTTGTTTTTTCTTTAGAGAACTTTGCCATCTATGGCCAGGAGATATCATTGTTGCTTCTTTGGCCTCTGTCTTTAAAAAGGTAAATAGAATATCCCTGACCCAGTACTTGAAACAATAGGAAGACAAAAAGAAGGGGGAAATTTGATTGTGCTCTTCACAGTTTCCTTGAGAATTTTTAGTGGTTTTATTGCCGCCTTGGTACTTTGGCTATGACCTCTGTATACCCCAAGGTCAGGTCAGCTTTGCTCACAGCTTATGGATTAAACCCCTTGGGCCATGCTAGAGCCTGAGCTTTAACTGGTCTCAAGGACGTGCACCCACACCTGCATAATCTTTTCTTTTGCTTTACAGGGAATTGGAGGTGGAAGGAGGACTCCATTTTAAACCTAAGTTTCAAAAGACAGTAGCTAGAATTTATGCTGAAGTGGCATAACAGGCTTTGGAGCTGAGTAGCATCCTAATACAGGTGAAATGCATGTATTGATTACCTAAAGTTAAAATAAAAGCAATTTTTCTCCCCATTTCGACACATTGCAGCTTTTGGCCTATCCACTTATAGCTAAAAAAGCATTCTTTCCTGATAATCAAGCTTCAGCTGTCTGAATTTCAGGCCGAGCCTCTCCTCCTGAGCTCCACTGAAGAGCTGCTTTAATTAACCATTATACCACAGATGTTATTGATTTTTTTTTCAAATCTGGTTGAAACATCATTGTGCTGGATCATGGCCAAAACTAAGGCCCGAATTTGTGTGTGTGTGCTGCTTTTACTCCTTCTGCATACCTTATTAGTCTCCATGTCTGTTGAGTGCAATTCTTAGCATTAACTCAGAAAATATAGAATTGATTTTTAGCCCAGTAGCCGTGAGCTAAGGGCTCCTAATTTGAAATCTGAAAACCTCAGTTGCTGAGGAAGTCTTTCTGCCGTTACTCTACACTTCCTTGAAGTAAGCTTTTGATTCTTTAATTTAAAAGATCTCCCTCTGCCTTTTATTTTTCTCTCTTTCACACACACACACTGGAGGTTTCACAGGAAGAAGACCCGTTCTTTGCATTTGGAACGCGTTAGTTGTGAACGGTCCCCAGAGCCTGTCCTTGTTTGTCCAGAATGGGCGGCCTCCAGTGTGGACCGCATGAAATTTTGAAATTGAAATATCTCAACACTTTCCATATTTTGAAGACAGTTTAGAAGAACTTGAGCACTATTCCCTTTGAGCAAATTGCAGGATATCCGAAACCACGGGCATTGGCATTGCTTTTACGATCCTGTCTTCCAGCGATGAGAAACTCAATAAAAACAATCACAGTGGGTTCCTAAATTCTGATAAGGTTTCTGTGAGTTTAGTGATACATTCTTTAAACATAATTTGAAGCTTTTAAAATACTGTAATGGCAGTTCTTGACCTTTAAAAAAAAATCACATAGAGCAAGAGGTGGTGAAAAATGTTTATTTACTCTGCATTAGTGGCTAACCCCCTGTTCCCTCCTAGAACCGGTAGTTCTTTTATACTTGGGAACTCACGCATGTCACCCCCATTCTTCCAACACGAACCAGACAGGCCCACTTGAGCTGGAGAAACAATGGCCTGCAGTCGGTCCTATGCCTCAGTGAGAAACAACAATGCAGGCCTCTTGACGAATTCTGGCGTCGCGAGTGGAATCTTGCAATTCAACATGTCTGCTGAACAGAAGTTGGAAAAAGAAAAGATCATCTTGTAAACAATTAATTAATGTTTGTCATGAATTATCATTTTTACTTCCTTCTCAAGAGGCTCAAAGGGAATAAAAAGGCATTTTTGCAGGTGGTGGCATTCAAAGTAAGGGCAATCAAAGGTTTGAGAGCTGAGGCACAGCACTCTGAGTCTCTAAGGGTGAATGGTGCTAGGATTAGAGCACAGCGGGGGGTTGAGGGCTTCAGGTGTGAAGCTTAATGTTTGTGATCAGCAAAAAAAAGTCTTGAATTTATCTAAACTGCTCTTCTGCTAACAGTACTTCTAGCACATAAATGTTCTGAAACCGACAAGTGTTCTCATTGCTCTCCTAATGCAAACATGATCTGCATTTGAAAGATGCATCCCTCTTGCCTAATTTAGAATGTGCATCACAAAGCGCGTTAGATGATGACCCCACAAAGAGATCTCCCTCTCTCTCTCTCCCCTCCCCACGCACACACACAAACTGGAGATGTGCATGCTGCATGTGTATACACGCATGCAAACTGCCTCTTTCTTGCCTGCATCTTCTCTGAAGCTTCCAGCAAGGATCCAGTAGGATAGTTTTTCTCTGGACTTCGAAGCCAGAGGTTGAAAACTAGAAGACTCCATAGCCATCTGACCAAAGAGTTCCTCTGAATACTCTACGGGAATAATTCCTTTTCATTCGGTTTGGATAATCGCCTAGAATTTATCATACTGCATTTTAATTTGTAGTTCTCCTGCCATCCCCAACACTTCTATCAGTAGTAAGACATAGAAAGTTATCCAGTATATAAAAACATAAAACATGCACACATATACAACCAATGATGTTAAAATGTCCTAAAGAATTATAGGTAATGTCTGCAACCCCTAGAACCAATAACCAAGACGGGCATTGTCGATGGTTACAAGGTGGCTAAGTCCATGCAAATACATCTGATTGCTTCACGAATCCGCTCCATAATCTACTGCTGAACTCTAATTAAAAACTCATGTTCTCTTCTGGTATCATCGATAGATCTCATCTGTTAGAAGACCTCAAAAAGAAATACTACGTGAAAGTTTAATAAGACATGACAGTGAAAATCAGTCATAGGCAAAACTTGGAAAGGCCGAGATGAACCTGAGATTCTTGAGTTAATTCTTAATCTAACCTTCCAAAATTTCCCACTATCTCATGGTACCCACCCATTTTTTTTTTTCTGCGTCCATAGTTTGTGTTCCCTTCAGTATTCACTTACCACAATATAGTAAACACTTTCTTTGGGCACCAAGCCTCCTCTTTCCTACCGGAGCCCGAGGGGCTGGGGTGATGCAGGGAAAGGTAAGCGTGTGTTGCCTCCTCTTGTCTGAGCTCCTCTGGAGCCGACAAAGCCGCACATTGCTCTGGGCCTTCGTGGTCACCACCCTAGACCCTGTCATGGGGTTTTCCCTTGAATCCAAGTATGTAATATAAACCTGTTGGTTTAACTTAGGAAAGACCCCAAGAAACTATAGAAGAGTGTAGGAAGGAAGGGCCAGACTAGAATATAAGGTAAAGAACGTGGGAAGGAGTTTTAGAAGGTTGAGAGGAGAAAAGGACCCAGAAGGAAAGAACCCAACACAGCCTCTGAGACAGAAGGGAGATCAAGGGGTCCCTTTCCTGAAATTTCTGGAAACTCTTTAAGTTAACATCACTGGGTAAAATGATTGACAAGAAAAAGTCAATTAATTTCTCATAATTATTAAAGTTCTCCAAACTCAGAGATCTATCAAAAAGTATCTACAGAGTTTGGTTCCCCACTTTTTAGAAAGATGTGAAAATCCCATTAGAAGCCTATAGCCAACTGCTCCAGAATCACGTGTGAAAACAGTGAAAATAAAGTAGCGGTGGCTATGATTGGAGTGGAAGGGAGAGGGTCCTGACACCCAGAGCGCAGACCTGGTGTGGACAGGAGCGCCTCAGGCCTTTGTCGCGTTCATTGAGCTTGTTTCTAGGTCCCGGAATCTGGGAACTTCATCAGCGTCTGTCACTCTGGTGGCCTGTCTGTCTGAACTTGATCTCCACCAAGCTCCTTGCCTACCGACGTTCAGCATGTGGCACTCTGCAGAACAGATCATTTCTTTGGGGGAGAGGAAGCTCAGCTTTATTCCCTGCCTGCCTCATGCCAGGCTCGATGCCGTGGGCCACCATCTCTTCTCACTGTGGTACTTTGGACGCTTGAGGTGGCACTCCCAAGTGGGGGCGTGGGGGAGAACTGGAAAGTCTCCAAAAGATTGAAACTATTGGAAGTCTGTGTGGATTTTATAGGTATTAGTTCAATTGGTCTAGACCTAACTGGAAAATGTTTTACTGTAGGATGAGTTTTTATAAAATTAAGAGCACTTAGCTTTAAAATAAATGGATTGATGAATCCAACCATTAAAAAAATGTACAAAAAAGGATCAGCTTGCTGCCCTCTCCCCAGCAGGAATGACGCAGATTGAAAAGTAGATGACAATGGGCATTCTTTTTTTTGTTCAGTGTAAACAGATAGATTCCACCGAGTAGGTAGCTTCAAGCTGCATTAACCCAAAGTAACAAAGAATAGTTTTAAGTAGTAAAAGTAAAGAATAGTTTTAAGGAATATTACTAGGAACATATCTACTTCCTTTTATCGCAGAAAACCAGTTTTTGAAATAAAGGCCTCCTCTAAATTGCTAATAAATGCCAACAACCCAAGAAGGAGTTGAGGATGAAAGAATTAAAAATCACCACTTGAATGGCTCTCCTGGTTGGATCTGTCTCTTCCAACGGGACTGACCTTTTCAGAACTTCTGTCTGCCCGAGCGGTCCCGCCCACCCTGCTACTGTTTTAAGGAGAACCGCAAAGGGCTCCTTGTATCCCCCCGCCCGCCCCCATTATGCCACCACTGTGCGCTAGTGCTCGAAATTAATCAAGGGCCCCTTCTAGGAAAGGGATTCCTCTTTGACAGAAACGGAACTGGACACTCCTCTGCCTTCCCGCGTCCCTTTGCCCCGCCGGTGTCTGGCCCCCCAGAGCTCCCCAGACAAAGCCCCAGGACTTGGGGGAAGCTGTGAGAAGCCACAGACCTGTCTTTGCCAGACAGCTGCTGTTTGAACCCAGCTCTGACCGTAAAATCAAAAGTGGGTCCGAGGGAAGCGGTAAACACTGTGCAATGAGCCTTTTGAAGGCAGCTGATGCCTCATTTGGGGTGACATGCTGTGGCTGATGAGTGTGGATGATGTGGGGCTTTCGATAAGTGCCTCATCAGTATCCTCATCATGCTCGTGTTGCTCCGCCGCGGCGTGTGCCCTGACTTGATTGTAATTGCCCGAATCTGCTCCCGCTGCTCAGGCGCGCACAGTAATATGCAATAAAACAGCAAGAAGTGAATGTTAACCATCTGAGTTCTGACACAGCGGCTCTGCAGTTCAAGATCTCCATTAAGGGGAGAAAAAAAAAAAAGCCTTCTGTAAGAAAAGAAGGCATCGACAAAATTCCAAGGTCCGTGTCTGTGATCAAAAAGTCCAGAAATTCAGGTGTTGTCCTAGGCCCTCACAGGTGGAGAATAACAGGTAGTTTCCTGGTATTTATTTATTTATTTATGACTTAATTTCTCTGCCTCTCAGGGGTCCCCGCCTTTGCTCATTAGCTCCGACAGCGTGCCCTGCGGTCGCCTTCCCCAGGTGTGGGTGGTGGTCCACTCTCTTCAGAGCGGGCAGCCGGAGCCGTCAGTGCCCTGGGTTTCAGATCCTGGATTCCTAGGCCCAGTTTTCAGCGACTCCAAGAGGCAGACACCTGAAGCAGTGCTTAATCAAATCGCCCACGGCTAGCCGGCTCCGTTTGTCAACTTCACCCGCATTCGGGCGACAGAAGTTGTCTCTTCCGTGCAGTCCCCACCCACCTACGGAGGCCTCATTCAGTGCTTTGAAATGAAAACTTACACTGTCGTGGGAGCCGGGGAACCAAACGCTGGGGGCAGGGATGGGGTGGGGGGTCGGGGAGATGATCCCCAGGACTGTGCATTTAATCTTCGATTGTAAGAAAACCTCTGGCTGAGAAATGAGACCGTGGTCCGGTGTGTGTGTGCAGTGAGTGAAGTACTCGAAACAGGGGAGGGGAGGGATTGTAGTTTATTTTTAAAGAAATAACATAATTTTCTTGGTTAAGTTAGAATCTGTACAAAGGTATCATTTTTTTGTCTGAATTTCAGTATAGAGTCTAATGATAAATATGCACACTTGAAAATCTAATTTCAATATACGAAAATAACTTCAATCTACTTTTCTGAGCCTCACCTCCCTTTCTTCTACCCTGGAATGAACCATAATTGCTTATCATTTGGAGGTAAAAGCTACTATCCAACCTATTGTCTACTTAGGAGCACTTCTTAAAGCTTGTCAAAGAAAATACCATATTCTTTACAGTTTCCTGTTAATTGAGTTCTTTGGAAGCCAGTAGCAATGGTAACTTCAGAATGAGATTTTAATTACATATAGAAACCTGTACCATTGTTTTTCATTTTAAAGAAAGTAGGGTTTGCTTGAAAGCATTTATTCTTTTTTCCCCCTCCCCATTCCCAATAGCAATGTCTTTTCAGAACTTTACAAATGCAGTTTGTTTGGATAGTGGGTTTTCTCCTTGCTCAAAGAAAAGAAGAGAAAAGGGGGAAAAAGCCTCACATCTGAAACTAATGAATTCAGCCTGTACTTCCACTTGGAAGCCCCTATACAGATGGAGTTTCATTAACTGTTTGAATATCTCTATCAGTAACTGCTCGAGAGAAACAATTCCTGCCCACAGGATAATTAATAGAGCACTTCACAGGAAAAGACCATCTCTTCCTGTAACTACCTGGCCCTTGCTTAGCAAACCTGTCAGGTTTCAATTCTTTCTGTAGCCAGAAAGCTCCTCTTCACAGGGAATGACTGGCTAACCGCTTGCCTACAACTGCTGCAGCCCTGCCAAGGTCCTGCCTGCATTCCTGGTAGATGCGGCGTGGGTGTGCACTGAAGAGAATAAAATTACCCTGTGGCTGGTACCCTCAAGAATGCTATTGGAGGCAGCCTTTCTCTCCACCCCAAGGACATGCCCTAGCTTGGTGCTCAGCACACCCTCTCTTTGATATTGGCCTTATCCATCTATTGATAAGGCAAGATTTAACCCTGGGTTTTTGGTTCAGAGTCCCACATGTGGTCATGACATTCAGCTTTTAAACACACATCTTGCTCCCAATTCTGGTGGAGAAAGGCTTTCCATTTATGTCCTGCCTTACCTAGGTGTGTGATGTTAGCGGGGCTATGCTTACTCACAACTTTTTTTTTTTTTTAATTTAACAAGTGGCTGAATTTCAGCAGTGGGTGATTCCAGGATAGAGTTCTGGCTCTTCTAATTAATTTGGCAATCTTTTGCAGTTTATAAAAGATGTTCCCTCAACAGGTGACATACAAATGAAGGAGCATTAGGATTTTTGACCTCTTAAAGACAGGCATATTAAATGAACACAATTTTCAAACAGAGGTTTTATATATTCCTTAATCAAATGTATCGGGCCATTGGTTAATAACATTATGTAAATTTCAGGTGCGTGCAACATTATAATTAGACATGTGTATACTTAGTCTATTGCATGCTTACCACCTAAGTCCAGTTGCCTTTCATTATCATGTATTTGACCCCCAAACGGGGTTTTTAAAAACCCAAAAGAATACAAACTGTGTTAGAGAAGCAAGATTGGGTACACTGAGTAGATGCGCCGTCCCCAGGGACAGGCAGTGAGAGCGGTCCACATGGGGGGCTACTGGAGGGAAGATGTTCAACCAAAAAACATTTTCAAATATTCAAACGTCACCTGGAGGCTAGCAAATTTCTTGGCAGAAACTGATGTTTGTCCCATTTTTTCCAGAAACTGATTATAAAGAATTTGCGATAAGCAAATACTAAGCAATTTATAAAACATTCCAGTGCAAGGGAGGTTTTTAAGATTCTATCCTTAACTAATATCAGTTTGCTAAATGTGATAGCCCAGAGAAGTAGTAAATTGAAAAGAAACTACATAGAATTTTCTAAGTATAGAATATGTCTAAGCTTTTAAGTGTGTAGTCCTTCAAGTATTGCATGTACAGACATACACACATGTATGTGTTCATGTAAATCTCAAGTAAGGGTTTGCTGGAGAGTTTGCTCCCAAGTAGTTTTCTACATAAGCAATTAAGAGAAAATAGTGAAGGGAAGAAAATGAATTCTGAAATGCAAAAAGCTTTTGTTAAATGGCAGGTTTAATCAGTGAGAATGCATAAGTCAGCTTTAGATGGTATGTCTCAGTGAACCTGATTGGTTTCAGGCTGGTAAGTTTGGGCTGTGAATTCTGCACAAGTTCATTTCAAAAAGGTTCCAGGAAAAAAAAAAAACCTGCAGTAACATTTCAGCATTAATAGATGGGGTTGCCATGGGCACCAGAGAGATCAGGATGAGGACTGCTGCCTGAGGTTACTTGCGGGGGATGGGCAGAAAGCAGGAGGCACAACGTGTGGGGCCTGGCATCCTCAGCTGAAAGGTAGTGTCTTCATTCCACGGGGACTCAACAAATGCTGTAGAGTGTTGGTCAGTGGAAGAGAACGGGTCTATACACTTGTGATATGCTCGTGAAGTGAGAAATAACTGATACCCTTGCATTTATAAAGAGATAAACTGAAGTTCCTTGTCCAGTAATGTGAGAATCAGTTGCCCCCATCCTGGTCCTGCTCCCACGTGCGGCAGCTTAGGGAAGTGACTGGCCAGGTCTCCTTCCTCATCGCAGGTCAGCTCAGGTCAGAATTAACCTCAGGTTGCAAATATGGACAGGATTTAGTAAGTTCATGTGGTCCGGGCCAAAATGAGCAAGAGTCAGGGAAGGATTAGTTCATTCCAGAGTCAAACCTGGATTTTGAGTTTATTCAAGCAGAGATTTTGTGTAGCCCAAATAAATCACCCCTCCTGATTCTTGGGACCACCCACAGCAGCCTGGACAGACCCCAAAGCATCAGAAATAAAATGTGTCATCAGGTTGGAACCACAACCCTGGGGTTGAAAAGAGCAATAAAGAGCAATTCAACTTATTATATTCCATTCCATGCACATAGAAGGAGCTTTATTGATTAATGGTAAGTTCACGGGGTAGAGTCTGTTACTGGTACAGCAGAGATGAGCAAATACTCAAACATTCATTATAAGACATTCCTATCTTTCCTAAACATGGGAGTAAAGAGAATAGGTAAGAATTTGATCTTTATGCATTCTTTTAGCCAATAAGGAGAACTTTTAAAGAAAAAAATCCATGGCACAAACTAGAAATGTGCCTCAAGACAGACAAAGGGAATGCAAAATTAAATTTTTGATGTGAAAGGGAAGACACAATGAAACTCTAGATGAGATACCTTGGGAAAAAATTTCAATTTCACTGTTTTCTTTTCTTTCTTGCTTGCTTTATTTTTTCACAGATCTGCTCTGTGAAATGCCTGAAAGCCTTTTTATTCTTTTTTCTTTTTACTATGTGGTATACATTTATTTATTTTCTGTCTCCCTTCCATATCGAAGCAGTTCCCATTTTTCTAGTTTTGGTTCTGACACCAGACTGTGACCGACAATACCTTCCATTGAATCCTTTCTTTCCTCCGCTCAGTTCATCTTATCTCCTTCCCTCTTCTCCCGTCACCTCCTCCTTACCTCTGATTAACCCTTGCAGTTCCAGGTACATTGTGACTCTCGTAAAGACAGGCTTCTCTCTCTCTTTTTTTTTTATCAAGCCTACCCTATTTTTCAACATCAACTCAAGTTTGTATCTATGATTCTATTTAACTAGATTCATGGACTCAATCTTTTTAGAAAACAGGGAACTCATATTAATTTATTATACATTATATAACTTTGCCTTTTTTTGAGGGTGCTCGTAAGATACTATTTTCCTTAGGAGAATAGAGTCTATTTTAGCCTGGGTATAAAACATCTTCACAAACAGCTTTAGATTGTGTTAGCCTGCGAAGTCACTGACTTCCAATGGCCTCTGACACTAGGCTATGACATGACTTTACATGACATGAGTCCCTTGCTAATTTTCCATATGGTTTTTCTTATGGAAGGATGATGAGTATTCCATTGAGTGGCATTTACGTCAAGAAAACATCTTTAGGAAGCTAAGGTTGTGTGAGATGAACTAAAATTTAAAATTGCCAGATAATTTCAGTATCTTATTCAAACTCTTTTTCCAGACACATACATGGGCATGACATTTGGGTGTTTACATAATTACACCATAAAAATCGAAATTTACAAAGAAGAGTTGTATCATTTACAGTGCCCACCCTAATTGTGAATATTTGCTCTTTGTGATATTCTCCCACAAATTTATATTTGAACACAATATTTATGTATGTAATGCTCTGAAACATAAGGAGAAAATAATATTCTTGAAAACCAGGGATTATCTTTGCTTGTGGACATGGAAGATGTAAACTTTTCTTTAAATAATATAAAATAAAGTGAAAGAATGTATAATATCCAAATGTGTTTATTTATCAGGGAAAAAGCCTTCCTTTAAATCTAACCAGGGAGGAATTTTTATAAAAATTCACACTTTGACTAAATATTCACAGTTTAATGAACTTATTGAAAAATTGAGAACAGGAGGTGGACCGAGCTAAGGAGGGCAAAGGGGAAACACTGGGACAACTGTAATAGAATGACAATAATTTCTTAATCGATATAATGTGACATTATATTTTGCATGACTCAACAATGAGATTTTTCACAAACTTAATCAACTTGGAAATTTCTTTTTCGGTGGTCTTTTCTACTTTGGAAATAAGGTTTACAGAAAGCACTTTTATTTTTTCTCTTTCAAGGAAAAGTTTGCTTTTACTATAACAGAAATAATTCTTTACTTTTAAAAGCATTTATAGAAGTAAAGCCTTGATGGAATAGAAACCGAAATACTTCGGGATAAACTTTTTGGATGTATCTCAGTGACAAAGGAGTATTATTTTTGTGACAATATAATCACTTACTAAGTAGAGCAAGTTGAATAAATGAGGAAAAGACTATAATCAGAATTAAATTGAAATATGAAATATTTAGAAAATCTTAGAAACTATTTAATGTAACATTTTTAAAAAATATTTTAAAAGTTTTATTTCCAAATTCAGAAAATATATTAACTCTATGGGCTCATGTGCCCCTAAAAATCATGGAGTGGAGAACTGATCTTCACCACACTATTTTAAAGTAGTCACAGAGCTGAAATAGTCACGCATCCAGATTGTTCATACACCACAGAAAAGTTTTTACGTGTTACATTTAATGTCAAAAAACATGTGTAAAAACTACTAGAGAGATAGTTATAGGCAAATTATCTTTTCATCTTAGGAGTAGTTTCTTTGTTTTATTTTAGTATTCTCTTTCCTGTTGGGCATTGCTTACAGCACAAACTTTCATTTTCATCAGTTGGGCTTAAACAATAGTATTTTAATTTCCACAGTGTTCTAGAGGATGTTTAGAACTTCTTTTATTCGTGAATTTGAAGGTATGGTCCAGTAAAATGTGCTTTCAGGATTGCTGAGGATATCATGTTCTTTTAATAGGCGACAGTCATTTTCTCCAAGCACATTATGTCTCTCTGTGTCTGCTTGACAATGACATGCGACTGGTCTGTGTCACTGCCTCTGGGGTTCCCTGTCTACTCTGCACCACTTCTGACCATTTCACTTTATTCAACATACTCTCTAATTGCCATATCAAAGGTTTACTTGAACTCATTTTTAAATATAATGCATTTGACCATAAAATCATGCATTTGCAGTTGAGTATGCATTTACATCAAACTTGTAGCTTTAATTTTCACTTAGGAGAAAAGCCTCATATTTTAATGCAGGCTTTGAATGCAGATTTACTATAAAATAAGTGAATAATAATGCCAGGTTATTTTGGAAAGTGTTCTTTTATGCAATCACTGCATTTAATACAATCACAAAATGGTCCCCCAACAGGTGGTCTTTTCAGAGTGTTAAGCCACAACAATCAGAACAAAAAGGACACCAGAATCTAACGTTCTTCAGAATTTAAAAAGCTGTTCACTTTCTTTTGTTAATTTTCAGAGTTAGCCATGTTCATTATTGTTGAGCCTCCAATGCAGGACATTCTTTTTTGACATTTTGCCCTAAATAGACACTGACCGAGGCTGACTCTCCAGCTAGCTGTTTTGTCGCATGCAAGCGGAAACTGGCTGTGAACAATGAGTGTGCATTCTTGGCACTTAAATGGCTAAGGAAAAGACCAGCTTTGACATGCTGCAAATCTGGCAAAGGCTTGGCTAACAAAAGTGTATTTGACAAAAGATGAAGTTTCTTTTCCTATATTTCCCCAAAAGTAAGTATTTAATTATGTCGTAGCATATTTCCTTCTTCTTCGCCTGGAGGATTACGTGTCCCAGTGACAAGCTCATTCAGTCTCTGAGGTTATCGGATGGCGTTTTGGACTGTAGCATTCAAAGCCTTTTGGGAAGAAACTATTCTTTAACCAATAATTATTCAGTTAAGGGAGAAGGATTACAAGAACACGAAACTTCATTGTAGAGTTACCATTACACGGTGGTGCTAAGCATTTTATAAGGTAAAGTTGTTTAAGGAACTTCTTGGAAAATTGATAAATGTGGCAATATATTTTCCTAAGCAAAAGATCAGGCTACATTAAATACAAGAAGGAGAACATTTCAAAGGATTTGAAGTTATAAATCCTCAAGTGAATCAAAGAAGAAAATAAGACATTATCTTTTATGCTTCAATGCAAGACTTAAAGTTCACCATAGAGCGAGTTGTTGAATGTCTCACCCATCATTGTCGAATCTTTAGAATTTAAGTTGAGGTTTTAAATATCAATCTGCACAAAGCACAATATCGTTTATATTTCTGTAAAGCTAAGTAATCTTTCACTTACAGAAAGAGGCTAGTGGTCGGTGGTTGTGAGAAATTAAATGTAGATCTTATGATACGAATAAATTGAACTAATGTATTATAAAAAATTCTCATTCGCCTGCAACAAATAAATAGGAAGTTAAAATAGCTAAAGGGTTTTTGTCTGGGTAGTGTCACAGAAATAAAAAAAATAGAAATCTTGCATTTTAGGGTTTTATTTAAAAATACAGCCTAGGGAATGTTACAGGCTTCTCCAGATTCAACCAAGTCACACTCACCGTCTGCATCGGCTGCACTGCTTACGGAACACTGATGCTTGGTGTGCTGAACCTGCAGCCTTGGAACTGACTTGTCTGCACAGTCATCAGAAAAGATTGCATTCCATCTGCTTGAGTTTTGAAAAGCCTCTCTATATTACTGTGTCTTAATCCTTAACACTCAGAAATGCATGTACGATAAGAGAACTTCCAGTTTCCAAGATTCACAGTCTTTGAAAAAATGGAGCTGTGTGACGCTCCTAGCTTTTACTAGACTGGCCTAAACAACTTTCACCCTTGAAGCATTATGCCAAAGCTTTCTGGTTTTGAGAATTTCAGACGAGTCATCTAAATTTCTATCTGAATTTCAAAGTAGGCTGAAGTTTCCCCATGTAAACTGGAACTTAAAGAAAATCTGGTAAGAAGAGACTGGGGACATTGTGGGCAAGCCAGAAAAAGGCTCACATCACGTCCATGGCTCATCTCCCTTCCACACACACCCCAATGGCCAGGCCTCAGTTGCACGGTCTGTATCTAGCTGCACAAGGTCTGGGAAGAGTGGTCTTCCCCTCATGCCCGGAGAAGGAAAATGGTATCGAAGAATCTCTAACAGATCTCAGCCACGGTGATCTTTAGCAAAAGATTAGAGATCATTAGCTTTTCCTTTCAATCACTTAGGTATATGCATTTCTAAGCTTGGCCTTCTTCTGCACAGACGTTAAGTATATTCTTGATACTTACCATGATGTTGCACTGTAGACTGATTTGATCATTAGCACTTGAGAAGAAAAAGTAAAATGCCCCTCCAGTCCTTCCAAAGTAGTTTTAACTGATCTGGAATTTAGGGGTATAGCTTTAATTAGCATAAAGAAAAAGCATCCTGCTATTTACCTAATAAACGCTGGCCCTCAAACTTGTTTAAACTTATGAAAATGTCAAATCTAAACATAAAAAATAGATAAATTTGTATCATATATCTCTGGAAAAGAAAATGGAAAGGTTCTATATAGACATTGTGTTACTTCAGTGGTACTAACTAGAATTTAAAGCAAGGCTATACAAGTGTGAGGTTTAACATAGTATATTATATGTTACTAAAGTAGAAAAAAATATATGCATTGAAAAAATTAGGATCAGTGCTGTGTGTGAACTATTTGAATAGACCCTGGCTGTCTGGATTATCAAACATTTCTCTTTACTTATTTTTAACAGGTGATTATAATTTTTTATCCTCTGGTTCAAAAGTGTGAGAAGTATGTCTTCAATATGAAATTTAAATTTTACATCAAATAGCACTGGAGATGACTGTTCTTTTATTATGCCCTTAGAGAGTTTGTAGTATATTGTAGAACTATAACACTGTGCCATAATTAATTTGGGTAGCTAGTCCAGCCACATGGACAGAAGCAATTCATTTGCACTTATGAAACTGACTGGGCAGAGAGAATCTATTTTACTGCTGAGACCAAATAGATTTTTCATGATATTGTTATGCTAAGTTGAACATCACACCTTTTATGTTCTCTCCATTCGTCCTTGAATAAACATCAGTACAATAATAATCTAAATGGTTTGCAAGTGGTCATGAGTAGTTGCCCATCTGCTTTGGACAGAATTAGACAAATCAATTACATGGACATAAAAGCCAAACAAATGTGGGTGAATCAACAACAGAAATGAAACGGATGAACTCTCAAGTTTTGTTCATCATATATAACCCCTTTAGTAACCAAAGATGGGTAAATTACACTCATTAACCTTGAAAAATTAGATGATTTATGCATAATAGGTTTGAAACAATACCTTTCTATCCCCAGTTACAGTGAAGACTTTGCCCATGACTCAGCGTAGTTTAACAATCTACAACGGGAATTGTTTCGATATGGTTTGTTTCCTCCTAGAGATTATTCGATATCATTAGCTTGTGTTTGTTTTCCACTCTATAACTCAAACTAAAAACAAACAAACAAACCATTTCCTCAGTTACGTTTAGGTGAAAGTGAACATTGACTCTCCTAGGAGTAGAGTAAGTATGTATTTCGTTTACAGAAATCAATACTGAGCCTGTGGGCAGGGGCTTACCTAGAAAGGGGCCAGAGGAAACACTGTTCAAGCTTCCTGTGGGCATTTCTCAAGGAAGTCTTAAATTATCACTGCCATGACAGAAAAGAAAAACCCTATCCACAAAGCAAACTTGCATGTTGCAATTAAATAAAGTTAATCAAAATCTGCAACATTCAGCTTTTCTGAAGCATTCTTCTATGATAAAAGTAAATCTTACTGAGACATCTTTTCTGGTCTGGAGTCTGTTGGGGAGATGATAACAGGGAGACTCCGAGGGATGTGTTTCAGGTCCAGGTGCTCTGTTTCTGATAAAAGGAGACACTTCAGTACTACTACACACTGGTTGCTTCCACCTTTATCAGAGAAGCTTCCGATTTATAGAATCCGGGCTGGAAATTCCAGTGGCCATCCCGTCAGCACGGCTTTGGAGGAAGACTTTGGCTACAGGCTCTCCAAACTGAGAAAGCCCTGAGCACGAGGAGAAAAGCCAGCTTGTATTATTACAGAGAGTACTATGCTGACATAGAAGGCACGGTTTTATCGACTGAATTGAAATGGGCTTTGTACGTTGACAGTTATATTGTGATAGCTAATTTTGCGTGCGGACCTGACTGGGCTGAGGGCTGTCCAGACGCGGGCGCTCGCAGAGACATCAGCATGTGAGTCGGTGGCCTGAGTGTAGAAGCTCACCTTCACCTTCACCGTTGTGGGTTGAC
Source organism: Micronycteris hirsuta (assembly GCA_004026765.1). Classification (NCBI taxonomy): domain Eukaryota; kingdom Metazoa; phylum Chordata; class Mammalia; order Chiroptera; family Phyllostomidae; genus Micronycteris; species Micronycteris hirsuta. The sequence goes on along the minus strand of PVJI01012084.1, from coordinate 21,368 downwards.
ATCCCGTCTGTTGAGGCCCTGACTATAACAGAAAGGTGGAGGGAGGGCGAATTTAGTCTCTGTTGAGCTGGGACACCCATCTGCTCCAGCCCGTGGACATGGGTGCTCCTGTTCTCAGGCCTTTGGGTTTCGACTAGAACTACACTGCGGCTCTCTTAGGCCTCTAGCTTGCAAGCGTTAAACTTCGGTTTATTTATTAAGATCCTGCACTCGACCATATTACATGAGCCAGTCCCTCATAACTGGTCCCTATCTCTCTTATCTACTCACCCGTCCTATTGGCCATTTCTCTGAAGACCCCTGAGTAATACACACAGCTAGGACATGTCATTGGACGTTGCCAGCCTGAACAAAAGATGGCTTGTTCCCCTTCTGTGCTGCAAATCTACTTAAAATCACCACAGAAAAATTTTCTTTCCATCCCTACCTTTTGTTTGCTGCTTTTCATGTGTTTTGTGCTAACTTTTCTTGAGTACTTACTCTGTGCTAGGCCCTCTGCTAAAGCTTTGCATCCTTCATATTCTTCCTACCCTCCTCCCACAGGCTCTTCCAGGTGAGATATGATAGAAATCTAGCTCATTTGAAGCCGTAGGTTCAAATTCTCAGGTTGTCTTGACAGTGTGTCTGGGCAAGCTTTCCAATTTCCATTTGCCATCTTCCTGCATGTTTTTTTTTTTTTACTAGCACCTGCACACATCTTGATTTCTTAATCACTCTGAGTTGTTGCTTACCATTGTTATGTTTTTAAAGCTCTTCATGCATCAGAATTAATCCAGAGGATGTAAGCTTGGCACTGGGGGAGTTAAAACACTTGAGGAGTAGTGTACGTTCTTAATTAATACAGAAAGAAGAATCACTTGTAATTTATTTAAAAATATCCAATGCTGATCCAAATAATATTTTGGAGTAAATGGGTATGTAGTGAACAGTCTTCTATGGTTCCTCATTCACCGATTCTTCCTGCTGGTGTGAGGGCTGTTCAAAACAGCACTTCACTTTTGGGTTTATTTATTAAGATCCTGCACTCGACTATAAGAAATTAGCCTCCTAGAGGTGAATCACTTCCTACACTGCAAAGGAGAAATCTGTTTCTATAGCAAAGAAGAAACCCCTGCATACATTTCTGAGGCGCGCACACACAAGGATCGAATAGGTTTACTGTATAGCCTATTGCAAGTGTGAAATAGGGCAGCTGGATGTTTAAGTAATGTGGATTGTAGTGTCTGCAAGAGCGATCTCGTTACCACCCATTAGACAAGGGGTACATCGGAGATGGGAGTGTGATGGGTTTTATTTGGTGAACTTTTAAACTCAAAGCTCTTTCATAATTGAAAAATGGAATGGCTTGAAGAAAAGTGTTTCCCCCCATGTAGGATATTCTGAAAGCTAATAGCATAACTGCACTGGAAGAGACGTCGAGAGAGCTCTAGCCGAGCCCTGTGTCAGGTATGTTAAAAATCATCCTGCTGCGAGGCAAAGTCGGTGCTTTAATTATCTGCAAAATGCTCTGGCAGCGGGAATGTTTCTCTTCCCTCCTGTTCTCACTCAGTGTACTGGCTGCTGATTTATTGCCTTGGAGTTTTCAGAGACTTCCTCCGACTTCCCTTTCTGGTAGCTAATGCTAGTTAGACTTTACGTCTCTCCACAAATATATTCCTCAGTAAAGGTCCCTTTGGGCCATAGGTGTACTTATTTTTTGGCCTAAGTGATTCTACCTGCAAGCCCAAAGAGGCCAGACAGGGGCTGAGAGAATTACTAAATTTGGTTTTGCTTCTCTTCCCTTCTTCCTCTTCCATCTTTTTGCTTTGCTGCTTTGTCAACAAGTAAAAAGGCACAAAAAACATGGACCCATGCTTAGAAAAACACACCAAGTCCCACAGAGAGGCTAGATGTACTTTCACTTTGCTCAACTAAGTAATTTTTTTTTTTTTTTTTTTGCTTGTTCAGATACAGCTGGTGAAAAACCTAAGCATTAGTTTAAGGGCTGACTCCTAATCCCTGCTTCTCATAACACTTCAACAAGTGTTCCAGAAACCCTGAGAGCTGACCACATGCACAGCCCGCTGTGGCATGTTGGACATACGGCCCTTGCTCTCTTTACCTGTCTGTAGATGCACCTGCTTCCTGGCCAGCAGGCCTTCTCTGTGAGGCAGGCCGCCGCGGGCTGATGCCCTCTGCACACTTCCTGCCAGCGCCCACCTGTCCCTGAAGTATTTGGTAGCCGATGAGATGTGTCAGGTAATGACGCCACCAGGCATATTGCTGTAAGATCTCTGCCATGCCGCAGGGAGGCTGGTTTCAGGAAGAAATTTCCTGTGTTCCTCAAATCTCCGTATGTGGGTGGACGTTGGCTGTCCAGCTGGCCCTGAATTAGACTGTATCTTGGGCATGAATTGAGCCTTCAGAGTAACTGGATCTCCCTCCAAAGAGAATCTGTAGTCTAGAATTTTTGGCACAAACGTGGGTGAGAGTGACTTTTGGGGAGGGAGACCCACTGACCCTGTAGTGAGGAGTGCTGCCTTGCCAGGCAGTCAAACCGACTAAAAGCAGCTGCCGTTTGGGGGATTTGAATGCTGATCAAACCTTGCCCAGTGACAAATACCAGGTTCTGCAAGAGGGGCTTTGTCATGTAAGTTAATACGTAGTCTTCTTTCCCGTAACATTTTATCTTTAATATTAGTACCTCAGCAAGAAGGCCAGCTCTTGGATTCCAGAGTTGAATAGAAACTATGTTTATGGTTGTACTTGTGGTATTCCCCCCAAATTCAAAGCGGACACTCCCCAAGCTCCATATTTCTTCTTTTGAGAAGCAAATACCTCTTTCGCTCCTATCAGAAGGGTAATTCGTCATAATTTTATTTTTTAATTAATTTTTCCCTTTTCTTCTAGCTGATCATTTCTCCTATTTATTCTGTTTTTATTCAAGGTTACCTCAGCCTTTCCCCTCCCCACCTGCTGCCTAAATTAGCTGTACTATATATAAGTGCAATGGCAGCTTTCTGTAGAGGCAAGAACGTGAACTTCCGAGAGGGTGGGTGAGGGCAGGCTCACCACCCCTGCCCCTTGCAGAGGGCAGAACTCACCCATCTAATCTCCTATCTGCAAACAGGGACAATAACACGGTCACCTCTCTGCTTTTTGTAAAGATTAAGTGAGATGATTCATGAGGCCTTCATCCTCTTCTGGTTTGAGTGAGGGTGTTCTTAATTGCTAGTCCCTGCCAGCTCTTCCTTTTTCTCCGTTTTACACTCTTACCTCCGTCTTAAGGTTGAGGTGAGGTATTGGTGCTAGGGTTAGTGTTAGAGTTCAGTCGGTGTTCGGTTTAGGGTTAGGATACTATTGGGTCTAGGGTTAGGGTTAGGGACAGGTTTAGGATGAGAGTTAAGGTTATGGTTGGCAAGTTAAGGTTAGGTTTAGAATTACAGTTAATTGAAATTCAGAGAATTGAATAAAATTGCAGATATTTGCTATACAGATAATGACCTTAAAAATGGCATTGAAATAGACTAATGAGATATTTAGGACAGATCTATTGTGGTTTCTTCAAAGGGACCCTTTTTTGAAATTTTCCTTTTGAGGCCTCGAGTTTAAGGTTAAGACCATGTTTATAATAATAACTTCTTAATCAAGTAGAATGTCCCTAAGTATAGTAATCTATTCACGCTGTCGCAGAAGCCAGAGTAATTTTCCTGCCAGGCGAGTCTGATCAGGCCTGCCCCCCGCTCCTCCCACTGGCTTCTTTAACTGATTTCCAGGGCCCTTCGGAGGGTGAGAGAGGTTCCCTGTCAGGGGTGTCTCCCCCCCGCCCCCCACTCTTCCACCCCTGGCACCTGGAAGTGTGCTGCAGCCACACAAAGGCCATGTGCTGAATGGATACATAGGTGAATGAACCAAGAAAGAACACCGTGGTTACACAGTCCATGGTTATGATGGTTACATTGAACTCAAGAACTCCACAGATGGCCTTCTTGCGACAGCAGAGAAAAAGTTTATTTTTTAATTTAAATACAGGGTGAGACAAAAATAGGTTTACAGTTGCGAGCAGGCAAAACTGTTTATTCTTGTATTAGGAGTCATTAATTATTGTTTTATTTTCCATATGAACAGCTGTAAACCTACTTCCGCCCAACCCTGTCTATATCTGTATTTGGCTATTAAAGAAAGGTCATAATTGGGAAATTCAATCAGTATTAGGATTGTTTTTAAGGTAATTTTTTTTTCCCCGCGGGAATTTTCTATTTTGTGATCTATAGGTCTGGTGTATTTTTTGGAAGACAAATTTTTCTTCTGTAGACTATAGCTTTGGGTGGAAAACAATTGTATTCACATATGTGCATATGTGTTGGGTGTGTAAGAACAGAGGGCGGAGAGACGGAAGTGCCCACGCTTCCCTCAGTGTTTTCATGGAAAAACCTCCGACTCTTCGGAACAATGGAAAAGAGATATGCTGAAAAATAAAATCCTGTAACCATAAAATAAATCATGCTGAAACTGTTCACGCGGAGATGATTTTCCAGAGGAGGGAGACAGACAATAAATGTGATGTTTAAGTAAATTATGTAGTTTGTTAGAAGAAACTCAGTGTTATGAGGAAAGAAAAAACAAAGCAGGTGAGTCTGGAGTCTGGGGGGAGAAGGAAAGAACAAGTACTTGGGTCAGGGCAGAACCCATTGTGGGCTTGCCGAATTTAGGTAAAAACAAGACCCGAACAACAGGGTGCCCAGTTAAATGTGAGTTTCAGAGAAACAATGAAGAATGTATTCAGTATATGTCCCACGCAGTCTTTGGGACATCCACTAAGATGCTGTTCATTGCGTATCTGGAGTCCAGGTGTAACTGGTGCCTTGTATTTTTTCTGACGGCCCTAATGGCACCGAGAGTGAGATCTGAGCTAGGCTCCGAAGGGGACATGTGACAGTATCTTGGGGAGGAGTGCTCCAGGGGAGAGGGGCAGTGTTCCAGGCGGCAAGGAGGCCGGAGTGGCTGGGGCTGAGGAGTACAGTGGAGACGGTCAGAGAAGGAGGGGGCCCGGCAGGCTTAGGGAGAACTGTGGTTTCTCTCCTGAGGGAACTAAGAATCCATGGTAGGGTTTTCGGCACAGAAGTGCTGTGAACTGACTTCTGATTTCAAGGGCTCACTCTGGCTGCTGTGATGAAAATAGAGAAGAGAGGGCCAAAGACAGAGTCAGGGGCACCCCAGGGAGATCTTGAGATAATCCAGGGGTTTAGAGTGATGGTGACTCAAATTGGGGTGGTAGCAGTGTAGCCAAGAGAAATGGTTGGATTTTGAATATATGAGTATTTTGAGGAGACAGCAGAATTTTCTGACAAATTGAATGTGGGGTATGAAAGAAAGGTAGGAGTTAAAGATAGGAATCATGGTGGCTTTTTGGTCTGATGGCCTGGGAAGTGGGGAATCGCCATCCACTGAGATGAGGGAGATGGGACTGCAGCAGGTCAGAGGAAAAGATCGGGAGTTTATAGTCTCGGAAGTGCTGAGTTTGGTATAACTGAAGGCATCTAAGCAGTGACTTTAAGTGGGCCACTTGATGCAGGAGTCTGGCCTGGCAGGAGACGGAAATTTTGCACTCTCTGTAACCCCCACTTAGGTCAGCATTCCCCAAGAGAAATGGCTTGTCACAGTCCCCTCACGGACACTTCCGTTCCATCCTTCTCATTTTACTTAGAAAACATCTTTCTTTGAACATGTTGTTTTCCTTGGTTTCCTATCATCATCTATCCAACACTTTTGAATGACAGGGATGAGGGGTGACAGATTTAAAACATTTCTTCCATTTTTTTACCCCCTGAAATTCAGGGAAGGGGAAAGGAAGAGTCTTTTTTTTCTACATAAGGCCCCCTCTGGCGAGATTCTTCTCAGCTTTGTCTTTGAGGGTCTCCCTTTAGGTAATCTTGTTCTTTTAAAATTTGACTTCTGTCTCTTTCACCATCAGTTTGTAAATAGGATTGAAAGGCACACACGTGTCTAGGCCAAGGCTTGCTGGATTCTGAGTTTATGTGGAATATCTGGAATTCCTAATGGAGGAAGGTGACGGGAACATTCAGAAAATAAACACTTTGAATCTAATATATCTAAGATCGTTAGATTTCAGGGACCTAAAAGCTGGGGCTAGCTTGGAGAAGGTAAAATCTAAAAGAAGACATTGTCTTGTAATTTATTCACAAGAAAGATTGTGACTTTTTTTACAGGATTTTACAGTGTCAAATAATTTTAAGTTACATGAAATTGTGAAATAGCTCCAAAGCATTGGATTAGGAATGAAGTAATTCTGATGCTTTAACTACTTAGCCATGAAGTGTTTGGGCAAATCTTTTAATTTTGACAGGTGCCAGGTCTCACATCTAAAAAATAAGGAATCAATTATAGCTGTTTATTCTTTCCTAGACTAAGAATGAGATATAATTCAGATTAATGTATGAGAAAGCACTTTAAAGACATAACATATTCTATAAATTTAAGAGATTATTTCCCTATTGTCAACAGTATTACTTAATCCAAGAACTTCATAAAGTTTGTCTTATTAGGAAAATACAGAGTCAGGGACATATTTTTATTTCTTAAAAGAAGAGTGTTCTTTCGGTAATGGTATTTCATTGATGAAATGAATATTTTAAACATTGAGTAATGCCTAATTTCTATTTCACTTCCCATTTGAAGTTTCAAATTGTAATATTTTGCTGAAAGCCAGAAATGATCAGGAAGATTTTATGGGGGAATAGGCGTCTCCCTATACTGATCTTGCCTCCCTATTGCAGATAGCGAGTGTAGTCAGATGAGAACTTTAAAAACAAATTAGTCCATCAATTTGTTTAATACATATTCTAATTTCCCATCTACAGCATTGTCTGTACATCCCTGAGGTTGGTACAATACTTGTCCTGTTTGGTTTGTTTGAATTTGTTTCTTTTTTTTTTTCCACTCAATAATAGAGCACACTTGGTGTGTCGTCGCTCAGTATTTTAAACTGGGCTAAAGTAGTCTAAGGCAATCATGGAAATGTAATTCCCTTGCCAGCAATTGGCTTAAGAAGGTGCATGTGATGTAGTTCTGGCCAATGAAATGTAAGAGAATGTCTCATAAAAAAAGACACCTGGAAAGAAATACCATATTTTGCCACGTATAACGCGCTCTCATGTATAATGAGCACCGATATTTCTGGCCCAAACTTTCAGGAAAAAAACTGTTTTAATTTTTAATTCAATTACTTATTTATTTCTGTTCAGATACTTGTTTTTTGTATTATCAAGAAGTTTTAGCATTTATTTTTTAACATATTATGGGACAAGAAATTTTAACAAATAATTACAAAACACAAGAACAGATACAAGGTATTTCAGGTACTACCCATGTATAAGGAGCACCCTTAATTTTTCCCTCAAAAATTTGAGTAAAAAAGTGCGCACTATCCACGGCAAAATACTCCGTCTCGTGCCCCCTGCACTGGTTTCCCTGGATGTGGCTCCTGCAAGCGTGGCAGCCAGCTCGCCACCGGGAAGACCTAAGGTGATAAAGCAGGAAGAACCTGGGTCTTCAGCAACAAAGTTACTAATGAATTGACCAAACTTGGATTTATCATATGCATAATTATAAATCCCCCTGATGTGTAAGCCAGTTGAGTGGGGTTTTTCTGTAATCTGTATACAATACTGGTATGATATAAAGACCCTAGTGATGGTTAGCTTTTCTGGTTATTTTTTTCACACATTCTCTTGACTGTGTCAGTTATGCTTCTTGGGCATCTCCAGATCCCCTAGTTGTGTTGAACAGAAGCAACTGGGGTCGCTGTGAATGCTGGGGATAAGGATAAGCATTCTGAGTGGAGAGATTCTGTGGGTTTTATGTGTCAGCATTTACCCAGCCTCATTGTAGTGCTCGTTATTCAATAAATGTTAAATGAAAAAATTAATGTTCCATAATTCCTTTTTTTAAAAAAACCATAACGGCGCATTGGGCTGATAGTCTCAGGCCACAGACTAAGGTTAACAGAATGCCCTTTAATTTCCTTTTTCTGAATTTACCTTATAAAGGTAAATGGAGGTCAGAGGACATGACTTTTTAAGCATCAGACATATTTTTTTCTCTAGATTTGTTAATTGGCATGAGAGTTCATCTATGCTCGGCTTTCTATTGAGACAGAAAAATGAGATCAGGATTCCAAGGGCAAGAGAAAAAAAGGCAGTGAATAGCACTATTTAAGAGGCTGCCACATGAAGGCTGAAGTTCTTCAGCAACAGTGAATTTCAAAGCATACTTTTAAACCTAAATGTTTAAATCAACCGAGATGATACAGGAAAGAAACGATATAAAAAAATGAACATACATTTTAGGCTTGGTTATACTTTTCTGTCTACCACTTGAAATATCTGGTTCTATCCATAATAAATAAATAAATAACTTGTAAATTTGCATCCCTGTTTTAAAATGACATTTCAGTAAACCTCTGGGCTAGCTTGTCTGCCAAGGTTGGAAGCTGCCTGCTTGCAAGCGGCCCACTCCAGAGGCCAGCACACAGCCCAGGGCACTGCGCAGGAAATGACGCGTGGGGGCAACTCAGGCGTCCCTCCTGTGGGAACCAGGCGATAAACTGGCTTACTGATACATGTGAACTATTAAATGGCAGTTAAAGTAGGTAAAATAGATCTACATAAAGCAATACGCTTAAAACTCAAAACAATGTCCAGTGAAAAGCAAGTTTTAAGTATGATAGAATTAATGTAAAACGTTAAAACCAAAACAAGACTTTAGAAATGCATGAGAATGATGCATGTCAAACTCAGAACTGTGGTTCCCTTGGGGGTGGGGAGGATGGATTTTCTCTGTACCTGTACTTGGCCTAATTCTTTCAAAATAAAAACTTGAAGTAAACATAGCAAATGTTATTTGTTAAAGCGGGGTGGTGAGACATGGTTGTCTGATACAGTCTACTTTGCTGTGTGTTTGAAATAGGTCATACTTTTTTCTAAAAGGCTAATTTCATAATTCTAGAATGGCAAAAATCTATTATTAACCTCTTCTGTTTGGCAGTTTAGACATATATCAACATTTTAAGTTTAATTTTAAGATACTTTGGAAAAATTCTATTTCCTAGTGATTTATAGTAGTGTAGCTAAAGGTCATCCTACAAATGCCAGTTGAAGACGAGAAAATAGCACTTATAATAAATTAAATTTCTCAGATAGTTCTGTGCTTACCATGAGCTGCAAGTTACAAGAAATAAGTAAGCACATTTGAAGTATTTTGTCCTACAGGGATAGATTATTTTGGAAAGTATCCCAACTTTTTATGGAGAGAAAGCAGTCTGCCAGCTACTTAAACATGTAGGATTTTTTAAAAGCAGAAATGCAAGCAGAACATAACCAGAGACACTGAAATTAAGAACAGTCTAACAATAGACAGGGGAGAGGGGGGTGGGGACAATGGGGAGAA
>PVJI01012084.1:0-11821 GCA_004026765.1 Micronycteris hirsuta | reverse complement strand
AAACTTTAATAAGAATTTAAGAATAGTAAACAATTTTTATTTCATGTTTTTAGGCTTTGAAGTTATATATATTTGAAATGGGCAAAGTTGGTTGAATGTAACATCACCTGTCATGCATTAATTTGGAACATATTCATCTTGTAAATAATGACTCCAGATTTCAAATATATTTCTATTAAGTTCTATCTTATCTTTACTTCTGGTTCTTTTTTGCACTTGTATCACCAAAATGCAATACTTTTAAAAAACTTTGATGACATGACTTGTTGAAGAAGGGTCGTGATTAGTGATTATTGGAAAACCTTTTAATTTTTGGATTTAGAAGTGCCAATTACAACGATCAGTCTTTTTATTTTTTTCATTTCTACATCATTTATTTCCTTTCAATCATCTTTGTATACGTACATAGCTGTCTTCAGAATGTTTCAACTTAGCAATTATATCAAGTAAATTTGGTGAATAAACATCAATAAAGGTGAAAGAAAACTGCCACGCCACCCATTTAGCAAAATTAGAGGGTCCAGCTTCTTGTTGTAAAATATTGTATGATGAAGCCCTTCCTGTTGAAAAACTGGACGAGAATATCATACTTCCTTTTTGTCCTTAACAATATATAGTTCACTTATCTATTCTTGAGTTTGAGAAAACTCATTTAGAACAGGCATCCGAAGAGTCGTGGTCTGAGATTTTGCTTACCTGATCAATTTAATCCACGTCATTAGGGTTTAGAGGACAGTCTTGTTATTTTGCGCTCACTTTGTGATTCCTTTAATAAGTGTGAAAACTTCTGTTAATTTTCTCCTATTTGCCATTATGGTTAAAATGAAAAATTTTAAACTCTCAACTGTAGTCCCTGAAAGCCTAAACAAAGAACTCTAAGGGTGGTGTCTCTCCAGACTTTTATATCTTCTTCAAAGATGATGCAATACTTTGGTTAATGCTGTATGAAAATTGAAGAGTTATGTAATAGCGATCATTTATTTCACTATTATGTTCTTCTTTAGGTGATTCTATCATTGTTGCATTTCCCTATTATTTTAGTAGTTTTAAACGTAGTTGGGAATAGCTGATTAGTGATGATTAAATAATTCCTGGCATAATAAACAAAGCAAAAAATTTCAAAAGAGGTAGGAAAAATTAAACCACTGAGATCCTACAATGTACCTTAGAGTTATAAAAGGGTCCAATGGACCTATATGGGGTTTGAAAGATATGAGTTTTATTCTGTTTTTTTAAAGGGAATTCTCTTTATTCTCTTGGAGAATATTAGGGATGACTAAAAGTCATTCAACATCAATTCTTATCGTTAGAACTGCTCAAAAAACTAAAATTTTGTTCAGTAGCCCCAGATCATATCTCTAGGGTTAAAGGATCATAAAAAGGTTTTGATTAAAGTCATGGAAAAAGTTATTTCTTAGAGAACTAAACACGTTAAGAAGGCAAGCTGGCCACCAGTCCAGATCCCAGTGTCAGAGTTCCCGGGCCTCGCTTTCTGTGTTGGAATTGCCCCTCACCCCACACGGCACTGGGCGAGTGGTCGGAGAGCCTAACGTTCAAGCCACCGACAATTAATTTGTACATGAGTGGACAGTTGACCCAAGCTGAGAATACAGATTCCTCTTTTTCCAGATTTTGAATCATAAGAAACAAACACGGGACACTGGAGCCAGGAGCTAGGTCAGAGCTAGCAGCACGGCAGAGCCCCAAGTCTAGAGCAGAACTAAATTGCAAAGAAGCAGGAAAGAGGACACTTCAGAGAAGCCAAGCCACAGAGTGAAGCAGGTATGTAGACTCGGGACCACATGGGCCAGTGATCGGGAAAAGGTGACAAAACCTGACTGAACTCCCTGCAATTTGAATTATTCACATTCTTTATAACAAAGTCCCTTTACTTCAGTTAGAATTAGATTTCTGTTCCTTGAAAACAACACATCTCTAAAACAGAAAGTGCTAGGAATGGGAGTGCAAGTAACAGGCTCTGAGTGGAAATGCCAAACCAGCTGCGGAGTCAGGGCAGAGGGATGGGGCAGCGGCAGGTGACAGAGCCCATGAAAACCCCGGGACAGTCAGCACCAGAACCTTATTTCCCTGCTCCGTGGAAAACTGGTAGTGTTGAGGTAAGAGATGGCAAAATAGCTAATTAAACACTTGTCTAATCTTGGGACACAAACCATATGGCAAAGCTTCGGATTTAAAAATTGTGAAATATTGAAATGTACGAATGTACTAGACATAATTAAAATTTAGTGGCAAAGAGGGTTTTCTATACCAGGTTGTCTGGCTAAAAGCAGATAGAGAAAAGCAGCAAATTACATATTTATGTTTCATCAAGGGAAATATTTTCTGCTCAGATTACTGAAAATCAAATCCAGATATTATTTGTGAATTTGGAAAAACCCAGGGCTCAGGAGCCTAGCAATGGAAAGGAAGGTGTCTAGCAATAGCCAGAAGTTCGGGAAGCCCACCTCTTTTCCACAGGCTAAACGCATTGATGCCTATCACCTACTCCCCCAGCCCCAGCCCCAGCCCCTAATAAAACTCCCCTAAATTGGAATGTAACCCGCGGAGGAGAGAGATTTAGGGACAGACCGCAGGGAAGGGCTTCCTGTCCTGCCAATCTTTTTCTTCATTCTCTTGAGGACAGGGCCATTAACAATGGGTCTAAAAAGAGCTGAATAACAAAAATCCTCAAGTAATGGTCATTAGGCAGCTTGGTGAGTAAGGGAGCAAACTCACCCTGCAGAAATTCCTGGCATGCCTTTTACTCAATGATGTACTCAAGAGAGACAAGACTGAAAGCCCACTGAAACTCTGAGGTAGTTATCACTAGAGCCTCTCTCTTGAACAAGCACCTGCACCAACTCCAACACGGTGTTGAGTCCTGGCCTCTTCCGGAGGCTCTGACTCAAGCAGAAAAGGATGCTGGCCCCAGACAATATTCAGTGAAGTGTAGAGAGGAAGACTCTAATGTCCTTTAGAAAAGCAGGCCTGAAGGACAGTGAAAAAAGGAAATCCTTCTAATGGCAAGATCCTGGGACTGCCAGGCGTGACTTAGGAGCTTGTCTAGTGCCAAAGAAGTCAGCAAACACACTCAGGGCCTTAATTTAGGGGCAGACTGCTGACCTGTATGTGATCCTGTTTGGGTTTCCTTTTTTTTTTTTTTTAAAGATTTTTACTTACTATTTTTTAAGAGAGAGGGGAAAGGAGAGCAATATCAATCAGCTGCCTTCCGCACAACTGCAACCGGGGACCTGGCCTGCAACCCACGCTCGTGCCCTGTGAACTGAGTACCCACCCAGGCTTTGGTTTGCAGGCCAGAGCTCAGTCCACTGAGCCGCACCAGCCAGGGGTGTTTTCCAGGTTTCTTGTCCACATCTAAGTCAGCCTCTTTTTCTAAGTGATCATTTTCATTGACGGCTTACGTACTGCATTGGTGGTGTAGTGGTAGTAAAATGTGCCAATAAACCCAGAGGGGGTCAGTCATTCTCGCAGGATGATTACAAGGACCAGACGGAAACTGAGGGGCAGGCATTTGTAGCAGCTGTACCTATAATACTGGAGCATGTTAGGCAAAACTATCTTGAAAGATGAGTTTATCCCACAGAGAAGAAATATAGTTAAGAGCAGAACTGACCTAGTGTGTACACCTACTTCTTCGGAATGATTCCAAAACCCCCATTTTCTAGCAGGCGACTCCATTTTCAAGGCTCCCACAAACGACTATGCATGGTTTTATGTACACTGCAGTCGTATGGAGAGAGTCCTGCCCATCATCCTGTCCACAACTGACTGAGACCCCTCATCGCACTGTATGATTCAGTCTCTGACGGACTTGAACTAAGGGATACAAAGACAGATAAGCAGCAGCGGTCAACGGTGCTGTGAGGGTCTACAAAACTGGGTTCAGAGTGTGCACCATGGCAGCTCGGAAGCTTGAAGAAGCTAAGGCCACGGAGACAGGCCTAACGTGTCACCCTGAGTGGGGAAGTAGAAATGAAGAGGTCTTCAGAGAAACCAGTTCACAGAGAGAGAATAAAGAAGATGCACAGATGATCATGTGTAAGAGAAAAAATATGGGGAAGAGGGAGACAGAGGGACAGCAGAAAACGAGGAGGGCAGAGGACAGAGACAGACCACCCAGAGAGAGAAAAGAGACAGATGCAGCCAGAGGCACAGCGAGATGAACCGCTAGTGACCTAGACATCATGTCCAGCTATGCTTCCTGCAATTAAGTTCCAGATTTCTGATTTTTTTAACAACTCCCCTTTTCCTGACTACACAGACTACTTCTGATTCTTACAACCAAACAATTCTTGACCTGAATGTCTGCTCCTTGGATGTAGTTGCATCTTTTAAACGTTTAATTTGCAACTATGGAAATGTATGTACTGCCTAACATAATTGGGGTGCTATAAAAAAAGTGAAGCTCTCACGAGGGGCTATTTGTAACGTCTTAACAATGTACCAAAGACAGACTTGGAATAGCTAACATTTATTGAGCACTTCCTTTGGGCCCATTTCAAAAGTTGTACATGCATGATTTCACCTATTCTTCACGACAACCATATGTTCTATTATTATCATTCCCATTTTACAGATAAGGGAAGTAAGGCACAAAAAGAGATCAATAAATAACTTGCTCAAGGTCACACAGTCAATAAGGGGACAAAGGTGGAATATACTGTTTATTTACATTAAAAGTGACATCTGAAAAAAGTATGCATTCATTTAAAAATCATTTTGGTCAATTAAATTTTTGTTGAATGCCTTATTATGTACAAAGTACTAATTTAAACTAATAAACTGGTTAATATCAGTGTTACAAATATAAAGTCCTTTTAAAATATCACTATTCAAAACAAATCTTCCTTCTGTGGCACATTCGCACACACGAAAAAGATGTTCTATTAAATTAAGTTTTTTAATTTCCAAAATACCTCCTTTAAAACAGAAGGAAATAAATTCTGACAATGCTATTTTCAAAGCATTAACTATTTCAAAATTCACTGTAACATCTGAAGATTACTTGTTGTAAGATAGATTCATGTGAAAACAAACACTGATTTCAGAGGGACATCTACATCGAAAAATATGTAGCCATTTAACTAATTGCAAAGTAAGTTCACGAATATAAGAAAGGCAAACGACAAGGATACGAGGAGTTTTTCATGGAAGGTGGTGAGTTGCTATGGATTCTGCTTCTCTTGATTTTCGAAGCAGGGCTTGTTTGAGAGCGCTAATCTTCTCATCGAGCTCAGCCAGTGAGTAGCTCTGCTGCAAACAGTAAGAACACAAATTGCTGAGTAAGACTCTGAAGAATCTCAATGCAGATAAAGTGCTAAATGAACTATAAATATTTAAAATATTCAAAAGCACGGTAAATGTCTTTTTTTCTCATGAGAATAATTTTAAAATTGAGCCATATATGTTGACTCTATCATAAATTTTAAGGTATAAAATAACAAGGCTTAAATATTTCTTAATGAAAGCTCTCCTGGGCCTTTTATTCTTTGAAAGGATTATAAAAACTTTTTTAAACTGACCATACTTATAATCAACAATAGAAAAAACAAAAATTAAAGTTTATGATTAGCATGAGTGCTGCTTGAAATACCTGGAAATTGTCTTTTAATGGCTCAACTGCTATCGACTACCTCTCCTGGCAAAAAATGGATCCTCTAAAAAATTTAATCTAAATTTTACAATAAAAAATAAGTAACATGATACTCTTAAAAAATAACCCAACAAAAAAAATTTTTTAAATTTTCCCCAACTTTAAATTTACATTACCACCACTGAAGGCTAACAAAACCTTACTAATTATGATTAACCTCATTAATACATCATTACTGTGGACAGGGGAGGGCTGGAGACACCCTGTCACTCTTCTTTGATTTAGATGCTGCTAATTAGTGGTCTGCAAAGGAGGTAGGGGTGAGATTTAAATTACTTAAGCATTTATTATTTTTCAGCATTTTGTAACTGATACATCCCTTCTACTATTAACAAGCCGAATACAGACTTTTATATTTATTAGGCCCATCTGAGTCATCCCGGGCCCTTGAACTAAAATTATTTCTCTAATTCAGATACATTAATTCATGGTGCCCTTTATTTTAGTTCTAAATCCCAAGGTATGACCTAAAAAGCAACAGTATTAGAAACTTTTATTAAGAAAGGTATAAAGCAAATCAAACTGTTTCAGAAGCTAAAATGAAAATGCAGTAACTTACTTGAGGTGGCTGAACTTTTCTTCTTTTGCCAGAAAGATTCTAGATTAAAAGTAAAAAATATTAATGCTTACAAAATCTAAGCAATTTTCCTTTATAGAGTACTGAACAAAATATGGACAGCCCTGGCAGAAACGCAGCCCACAAACTCAGCCAGCGCCATCTGCAACCAACACCCACTTTCTCGTACTGGGAAGTCACCCCCAACGTACTGAAAGTATACAGTAGTAGCATCACAGCAACACGCTTGTCCCTGGCTGTTCGCACTTTCCCATTAATTCTCAGCTTCTAATGAGGCTGAGTGTTTGTGGAAAGAGATGCTCTGGGGATCTTCTTAGTTTTATCATCTTTCCATTCCAGGACACTGAACAAATGAACAGAGGAAAACAGAATTTGGAGTGCCAGTCCAAGGGGTGAACACACCACACACCCTCCTGACCGACTGCAAGGGGACACTGTGTCTGCGCGAGAACCTACCCACCGCTCCTCCGCACGACTGGGGAACGCGGTCCAGCCCCACTGGCCTTGTCAGTGCGGACCACGGGCGTGGGCCCCTCTGGCCAGTGAGCGAGGAGAGGTCTGCTGGGGATTAGGGGGACAGCCTCTGAGCAAAATTTCTCACTTCTA
The DNA here is from genome assembly GCA_004026765.1 of Micronycteris hirsuta. Taxonomy (NCBI): domain Eukaryota; kingdom Metazoa; phylum Chordata; class Mammalia; order Chiroptera; family Phyllostomidae; genus Micronycteris; species Micronycteris hirsuta. Next base: position 4,964 of record PVJI01012084.1, on the reverse strand, counting down.
AGAGAAAACTCTAAAAGGGGGCAGTTCCTCCGGACACTGCTGCTTGGCAGGACACGTGACAGTGCTGTCGTCTGTCACCTTGCCATCTACCCAAGGAAGAAGCCAGCACTAAGAAGAGCTGGGAGGGAAAAGAGCCCAATTCTTTGCCAATCATGATTCAGCCAATAAATCATTTAACCCTGAGGACTGCACGAGCACTGAACTTCCTCTTTTATAAGGTAATTTCTATACTATTTAAGCCATTTTGAGTTTAAATTTCTATTATATTAAGGTGACAACATCCTTACACACTGCTGAACCTTTTAAATCCTGACCTAATGAATTGTCTAGATACTGTTTTGGTTTCAAAGAACCAACAAGCTTTCAAAAGGCAAATCAGTATACCAGTACATTTGACAAAGAAACTCTCAATGTAGAAGACAAAATTTTCTCATGAACATTTCTGACCGAGATTTAGAACAATGGTGAAAAGACACATTTTCCTTTGTGTCAAAAGCTGTTTTGAAGAATACTGAGGTATGCCTCTTACCACTACCTATAAATGGGAAATCTTCCAAGTGTGAGAATTATTAAATATGGGGAAAAACGGCTAGTATAAACATGTTCCTTCCTTTGCCACACTGAGCTGAATACCGCTGGTGGCGCCCATGGGCAGGTAAGGGCTTAATATTTAATTTGGTCACTGCTCAGTGTCTTACCCTCCCCAGAGGTGGCTTTTTACACGCCGGATGAAAATATACTCCCCTTTGTTTTCCCAACAGTTTAATCTATAAAGTATTGCTAGTTTCCATGTCATTGTGCAACCAGACTATTACTGTATGCCGACACTGAAGTGGAAAGTATCAGAATAAGGAGAGGAAGGACATCAGTGGTGCAATGACGAGAATCAGTAAGATGTGGGCCCTGGCCAGCGTGGCTCAGTTGGTTGCAGGGTACCCCCAGGAACTGAAAGGTTGTGGGTTCGATCCCTGGTTGAGGAGCCTGTAAGAGGCAACCAACTGATGTTTCTGTCTCTCTCTCCCCCTTGCTCTTTTGCTAACAATGAAAAAAAATGTCCTCGGGTGAGGATGAAAAAAAACCCACTGAAATGTCTTAGGGGCTTATCTTAGACCTGAGCAGAGTATTTTAACAGGTAGAACACATAGAAACACATCTATTGTGGATACACTGGTATTGTTTTTAGGCAAGAGACAGAAATTTTTAAGAGGTTTTGGTATCTGAGAGAAATATCTGAGAGCAAAGCACACTGAACAGCTAAACAGACATAATTTAAAAATGTCTCTTCTCTCCTGTCACCTTACCTTAGTCGGTAATTCAGCTGCATTGCCCGTGTTCTGATGAAGAGGTGATCTCTCACACTCTCTCTCTCACACACACACACACACACACACACTCGCGCGCGTGCACACTCACGCATGCACACACGCCCAGGGAACCCACGCTCTAAGGAAACTCAGTGGTAGGAGGCCTCTCCTCTGACCAACCCCCATCCTTACTCCTGCTCAGTTCAGGACCGCTGATTTTAAAGAAGCTGTGTCTTAAATGCTTCCTCCCTTCAGGCCCCACTGCCCTGATTCAGACTTCACTTCTCCCTGGTGTGGACGATGATGTTTCCTAAACTACTCTCCTTGACTCTCATCTCTTTCCAGCTCACACTTCATAATGCCGTCAGAGGGACCTAAATGACAGGTTTCTTTTTCTCAATGACACTGGAATTGCAAACTGGTTCCTGTGGCCTTCGAGGCCCTCCAAAATGTGTTTGCAATTTAACTTTCCAGCTGGACCCAGTGTTTGCTCCAGGCTTCAGGCCCACCATGCTCGGCTGTGTGCACAAGGCTGACCTGGTCCTCAGCAACCCCCTCTCCCGACACTTCCCTTAGAACCAGGAGTTCCCGTTACAGAACGAATTTAAGATTCCGCCTCGTCAGTGCTTGGGAATAAAGTTAACGCACCTTCAGAAGTTCAATAATTAACTATGAGCCAAGTCCTACCCATTCACTTGTACATGTATTCAATGCCTCCTATACTGTGTGTTAAAAGATGAACAAGACAGTTCCTGTCCTTCAGAGATTCAAAATACAGTGTGAAAACAGATGGGAAAACATGTAATTATAAGTGACAAGTGCTATCAAATGCACAAAGTGCTGTGGAAACGCACTCGTGAAGCATGCTATACTCACTGTTTTCAAGGATCATAATTTAAAGTCAGCAATTCTTTGGAAATACTCACAAGGATTGTATCTTTTAAATGGTCTGTTACACGATGCCCTTACAGTTTTAAAAACATACCACACAAATCTTTCCATGTTGAATGGGAAGGGTAAAGTTTTTTAGAACGATTACATTAAAGGGGGCAAATACTACTATTCCCTGTCGTAATTCCTACTTTATGTATGTTAACTATTTTTTGAGTTTTGTCTGTTTCATAAATGAACATAACTTTACATTGTCTAGTTTTATTTTGTGAACCCCACACAAGTTGTGTCTCATTTTTGTTAATGCTTCCCTTTTCGTGTGCCGCACTTCAGTGTCACCCAGTTGTCTCGAGTGTTGAGTCCTACATCTTGAAAAGCTTTCCCAGTATCTCTGTCTGTACATGCTGCTGTGACTTCAAATTCACATTTCCCCCCAAACATCTCCTCCTCCAGATTTTCTATTCCTATTAACGATAGTATCATTTTCCCAACAAGAAACTGGACTCACTCTTGCTCTATGTCTTTCCACATTTTAATGATCCACACTGTATTTGTCAACTTCTCTTTCCTCCTGACTCCTGCATTAATCTTTTCTATTTTCAGGTCCTTAGCTCAGGATCTCACTTCACATCTAAGTTAGTGTAATACTGTCTCCTTATTCTTAGTCTTTCCACTTCCATTTACCTCCCAGGACAATACTAGATAAATCATCTAAATAACACTTGAACAAGTCACTTCTGTGCTTAAATGCTTTTAAGAGCATTTAAACTTAAGGTACTTTAAATTTCTGGGTATACCATTTAAGGTCTTCTATAATCTGACTACTTCTACCTCTTTAACCAAACACCCTAAAAATTCTATCCTATGTATAATAGACCCCCCCAAACAAGATTATGATTTGGAGAACCTGTTCTTTTGTTAACCAAGTTACGTAACCGGTATATGTTAAGCTTTTATAAATCAGAATCAGAAGAGATAAATGATGGGGCAAGGTCTCACCGGAGGTGTCTAGTACTATGACATTCTCTTGTAAGATCAGTCCTATTGTTAACAAGAATTATATTAACAAGGTATGAAATTGAACTGGAAGAATATCCTGCCTGGGGATTACATAATGAAAGCAACTTTAATGGGAAAACTTATGGTAGCTTGTTGTAGGAAAAGGCGTAAAATCTTTATGAAGTTTCTTAGAAAGACACATTAAAAAAATAATCCTAGCAGAATGAAGACCTTTGAAATCATGTCGTATAAACAACAAATCTCGAATTGTTTAAGTGTAGGCTAGAAGAACTGTGTGACTTATTCACAGTTATACAGCCACTTCATGGATGGTTCCTGAAACAAAGTAACTGGCAATATACACTGAGGTTTGACTATGTGCTGGGCAGGGTGATAACTGGCGTTATCTCATTTCATCCTTGCTCTAGCCCTTAGCACTTTCACAAACACCGTCTTACATCTGAGGGAAGTAAATCACTAACACTCTTTCTCTAAGTGATCTTTAGAATTCACTGCTCACTTTTGTTTCGTAACCTGCCTTCCTCATCTGGAAATAACTTCTTTTGTGTACCTCACTCTAATACCCAATTTAAGACTTTGGAAAGATTGATGCTATTCCTAAAACAATTTTAAATATATTTGTACCAGTGACTTATAATGATCTATGCTAATATGAGCTATTTTTCATAATATTTCAAAAACACTTTTAGAAAAAATATGACTAAAAATTTTGTTCACTTTTATATCATTTCAGTTTTTTTCTATGTGCCATGGCTTAAAAACAAACAAACAAAAACACACATCCAGACCTCAGAAAAGGCAGTTGTTGTGGAAAAATCACTCCAGAAGATGGAGGGAACAATTCAAGGAGCTCAGGATCACCGTCTAAAGCACCACGATGTTACGGAGAAGACACCTATCAGCACAACACTGTTTCTTACTGTCCTTGGAGAGGTAAGAATGAATAAACGAGCGAAGAAATAAATGCTGGAGTTGAGGAATCAGACAATACAGACCAGTCTTTCAACGTCCAGGGGCTGAAGCAGAGAAAGAGGAGGGTGGCAGACTGAGGCCTGTTTGTTCAGGGTGGGGGGGGAATACGCGCGTGAGCGGAGGGAAGGAGTCCGTGGAGAGGGAGGGATTAGAGAGACAGGAAGGGTCACCGACAGAGCGAGGTCCCAGAACAGCGGGCTCACAGCGACAAGATGGACCACTACCTAGGCTGACATGTTATGCCACGAACATGGCTTAAGTTTCAGAAACTGGGTAATGTACAATGAAATTACCCCCTTTAAAAAAATTATGAGTCTATAGTACAATATTTGGAATCATAATTTTTAAAGAACTAGGCAACACCCTACATAGAACTATGTTCATTCATCTTTAAATTATTAAAAATGTTTCACCTATAGCAGATCAATGAGTAAATTATTATATAATGAAGAATCCTAAAAAAAAACAACACTTAGTTATTTTTAAAAGATATTTATACTTACTACAGATTGAAAATATTCAGGAGAGATGCCTTCCAATTCAAGGATCTTATCCTCAAGTTTTTTAATTCTCTGATAAATGTCTCTTGGCACTGGACCACCTAAACACATTTAAAAACATTCTGAGATACCAGTGAACAATCCTCCTTACAAGTTTTATCCTTAAAATACCATGCAAAGATATTTATGCATAGGAATGGGAAATATTTTAATTTAAGAAAATAAATTAACAAGAGCACATTAGAATGAAATCCTTAGCTCACATTTTCTTATTATA